>VZSC01013112.1:1815-13948 GCA_013398225.1 Steatornis caripensis | reverse complement strand
GCAGATTGAGGTAGCTGATCCTCCCCCTCCACTCTGCCCTGGTGAGGCCGCATCTGGAGTACTGCGTCCAGCTCTTGGCTCCTCAGTTCAAGAGAGAAAGGGAACTACTGGAGAGAGTCCAATGGATGGCAACAAAGATGATTAGGGGGCTAGAGCATCTCTCTCAGGAAAGGCTGAGAGACCTGGGTCTGTTTAGCCTGAAGAAGACTGAGTGGGAATCTGATCAATGCTTATAAGTATCTAAAAGGTGGGTGTCAAGAGGACAGGGTCAGACTCTTCTCAGTGGTGCCCAGCAACACGACAAGGGGCAATGGGTACAAACTGGAGCACAGGAAGTTCCACCTGATCATGAGGAAGAACTTCTTTACTGTGAGGCTGACAGAGCACTGGAACAGGCTGCTCAGGCTGTGGAGTTTCCTTCTCTGGAGAGATTCAAACACGCCTGGACACGTTTCTGTGCATCCTGGTCTGGGAGCACCTGCTTTAGCAGGGGGGTTGGACTAGATGATCTCCAGAGGTCCCTTGCCACCCCTACTATTCTGTGATTTTGTGGTTCTGTGATCTTTCTCCAAGATAAAACAGATTTTGCACCTTAACTGGATGACACCATTATCCTAATGTTTAGTATTTCTAAAACCTGTGGTTTTAGGGAAATGACAGGCATGAAGATTTTTTTTAACATAATATATGAAGCTGTTTAAAAAATACTGAATTCCTTCCCCTCAGGTAAGAATATAGCCTGATGATTCAAATCTACAGCAGCTGTTAACTGGCACAGGCACTAGACATGGTGTTGTGATAGCACTAATAATGAAATGTTCAGGTGAATGTGTTATTGTTCAGTGTAAAGTGGTACCCTGTGATATCTAAAGCTCGATATTAGAATATCATCAAGTTGCAGAGACCTGATATATTTTATAGTTAATGTATATAGCAACAGGAAATAGGTAACTTGAATGTAAGTAGTAACGCAAAATAAACAAACCCCCCAAAACCCCAAAAATACACTCCATACATAAAAAACCACCAAACCGTCCTTACTTACATCACGTCCACATTAATAAAATTATTTCTGTCTCATAAATATATTTTCTAGGATAAGTTTGCTGGCTAGCTGAGGATAGAAAATTTTATTGATGCTAGTCCACAGTAGATCTGTAATCTTAGTTGATAAGGATACATTGATTAGCTGTTGGATAACAAGTAATTTTTAACAACAAATCTGAATTAGGAAAGGAAAGAGATTTCCCTGGAAGTGGTTTTTGTTTTGATTTTTTTCCTTGTCAGTCTGAGAGATGAAAGCAAATCATGTAGTTTTCCTATAAGGGTGATTGAATATTTGGTAGAGAAACATTCAAAACGATTTTCTGACCCACAACCAAAGACAATAGCGTCTTCCCTGTTGAGTCTTAACAGGACGCTAATGTTGTGGTTGTAACAGGGACAGAGCATATCCGGCTCTAACAATTATTTCAGTAAATGATCACTGTTGTGGAAACATGCAGAAATTTGGGTTTTATGGAGAATCTGTAATTTCATATTAATCACAGAGGTTTTTCTCGTAACAGAAGATTTATTTATTATTTACTTACAGAAGAACAAGCAAACTGTACACTTCAGGTCAAGCATCCAACACCTTCAAGGAGCCTATATGACCAAGATTTTATTTAGTTTAGACTTCAGTCCTACATTAATTATTATGTGAGCAAAGACTAGGCTTCTGCTAGGCTTCACTGAAGTCACTTCTATATAACATACAGTTCAGGAGTGGTTCTACAGTTGTATATATGTGTTTACTTATACTTGTTTGTTTCCCTTTTATATTTATCCAAATGTAGGTTGTGTACTTCCAAAATACTTTTTCAAAAATTATTTTGAAGGTGTTTATTTGCAATGATCAATAAACAAACTGTGTGTAACTGTGTGAAATTGTTCCTCAAGCCACTACAAAAATAAATTAGAATCATATAACAAATTTCAGAACAATCTATACTGGAATGCAAACCAGTTTATCTTGTGATGGGAATCAGTTTTAGACATCTAACCCTTTCAATTTTATTCTTCTGCAAAAGAATTATTGTGGAAAAATATTTCAGAGCAGCTTCCTGAACTTTTCTTTCAGTGGACTTTCAAGATGTTCTTAATTTATCCAGAGGCATACTCCAAGTCCTTTGTGTTAATAAGTATAAGACATTTTGCATTATTCAACAGATTGACCTATATGCAAATGAACAGAGCATAAACATTTTAACATAAAACTGCTTTTACTTATATCATAGTGAACTGTGTAACCACTAGAACTGTACCTCTGAAGTGCAGAACCTAATATTGACTTTAATGAATTTGTTTTGAGTGGCTTTTTGACACAACACAATCATACAGATCAAGCTATGGTCTGAGAGTTAGAAACTCTGGATTTCTAATCCTAGTTCTGGTCTTTTACCAGAAGGAAATCTAAGGTCTTTTGAGGTTAGCTTTCCATTGCTTATTTAAATTGTAGATTATATTATTGCAATGCATCCTTGAAATACTGGTTAAGACACATATGTGTTTAATTTACATATGTGAAAGACTATATTTCTACATATATGTATCTACTTAAAAACATGCGATGTATTCATATTACTTCAAATAGTTATAATTTCTTAATAAATCAAAATGGATGGTTCCATTGTGAATGTCCTCTAGTGTTTTTTACAGATGTAAATTGTAGGTTTAGCACACTTTTTTTCCCAGTCACAGCAGTACTATGTTAATCAAGAGTTTCCTTGAATAGAAGGATAAAAATAAGGACAAAGATTTGTATATTGTTCCAATCTAATTAAATATGGAAAACTAAGGCACTTTCCCTGGAACTTTGTTGAGCTTGTATACAAAAAATTACTTTTTCCATCTCATTTCCTTAATTATTTCTGAATCTGTTGCACTTGTCCTCATTCTTACAGAAACTTGATTAAGAGGAATTATTTTTTTTTAAAACTAATTTTAGCTTTTTTTCCTAATAGGTTGTGTAGAATTTTCTTTAATAAAGGGTATGTTTTAAAAGATACCAAGAAACCTGCCTTCTCATAACATGTTGAAAAATACAGGTAATCATGTTATACAACATTGAGCACAATTATATTCTGAAGGTCAGGAAAGCGTATATAGCACTACAACTTCACCAGAAAGTACATTTGGTGATACATCTCTCCCAGTCACTTTCATTTCCATAAGCCCCAGCCTACTAAATAGCCAGAAAGTGATAGGCATCTGCAGAGGCTGTACCATCCCAACCTATGTATGGTAGGTTGAAATCCAGAAGTGAGGAAACAAAGCAGAAATTTAAGACTACATGTTTTGCAAAATAATGAAACAGATTTGCTAGCTTAAGTTAGGGATTAATTTTTTTTCCTTCAACTATCACCTGTGATACATATTGCTTCTTTTGAAAAGTATTGCCATACTTATTCAACTGTCAGTTAGTTGCAGAGATGTGGACTAAAATAAAACAGTTGGAGCACAAAACACTGCTTAGCCCATGCCCAGAGAAGAAAAAATGTGAAAGATTTTTCAGGAACTCTGGTGATGTCCAAAGTTGTGTTTGCCTAGAAGAATGTGCTGTTTCAATATTCTGGTGCATGAACACAGTAAGCAGGATGATAATTGCTACAAGAAAAGCCTAATGATTAGGGCAGAGTAGAAGGGATGAGACAGACTTTTAAATATTCCACTGCAAAATAACAATGGTGACATTTCAAAGCTCTGTGTTCTTTCTGTCTCGTTTGATATTAATGAGAGTTGCAAGTGCCAGCTCCTTTCAGGAGCAAGGCTCAAATTAGCAGCAGCCTCACTTACTTGTAGATAGAAAACTGGGGAGTACTCATGCTGTTGGCATGCAACGAAGAGGAGTAAAATTGACTCAGGAGTTAGAGATTGTGATCTTCCTAGTATCAAAGGCAGGATGATAAAAGGAAAATTGTTGCTTTAAAAATCCTCTGTAGAAACTGGAAAAAGAGTGGGAAGAACCAGCATCAGTTTTTCTGAGCCTATAGATCTCAGATAGTTCATTTGCCCTGTTCATATGAAAGCAGATATTAACCTTTCAGATACTCTCTTTGTGACAACTATCAGTGAATGTGTTTTTTAAGACCAAGGTGTAGTTCCATATTGAGAAATAAACATAGTATTAAAAGTCCAATAAAAACAGAACCTGAGGAGAGTGAAGAAAAGGTTTTTATCTAAGTCTTGTATTACCTTCCTTGTAAATTGTTTTTCTTATTGACAGTTTTTGTCTATTTTGCCTATTTCTACCTCTGTAGCCTTCCATTAGGTAACACAGTAGCTCACCTTAGCTATTTTCTGGTAATGTCTTCCTTGGTATATATCTTCCTTTGTATACGCAAACATACAAGAAAACCTCCCACGAACAATTCAAATTCCTACAGAATTAAAACGCTTGTAAAGTAAAACATTTACACAAGTATTACAGTTTAGTATTTACTGAAAATTGGATTTGCAAAGCTGTGTTTCTGTTTTCAACTTTGACTCTGCTCTTTCTTGTTGCCTAAGGTCTCAGTCAGCCAGAAAATCAGTGTGTGCCGTTTTGTTTTGTGCCTGATTTGATCTCTGTGCTCAGGTCGATGTACTTCAAGGTGGGTTCTGATGTTTCATACACTAAGTAGAATATTTTGATGCCCAAAGTGTTGCTGCTTCACCTGACCTTTTGTCAAAGTTTGTAGACGCTGTGGTTCTTCCCTAAAGAAAACCAGATCTAGAGCATTGTTATTGGCATAAGCACTCTGGTTACAAAACCATATGTCCATGTCTGCATTTTTGTGTGTCTGGATTCTTTCTTCCAGGCATTATATGTACCATAACCACTTAAGCTTAACAAATCATGTGTCTTTAAAACTACCAGCAAGTTTCTGGTTTGCTGCTGTTGATGAAACCTAAGAAAGAAGAAGCAAGTTTAAGTTCCAGCCTTATTATTGTATAAACTTTCATGTTTTTTATAGGAATTTTATTTTTAATTTTATAAAACTGAAATAAACATCTCTTTGGATAAGAAACAAAGTCTGTAGCCTTGTTGCTCAGGGGCAGTAAATAATGATTCTTATATAAGAAAGAGAAGGATTCAAGATTTAAAATACCTCTAGAAACCTCTGTTCTGCTTACAAACTCAACCCCAGCACTGCAGTTCTCTAATGAAAAATAATAGATTTTGTAGGCATTTCTACCTCCGACAAAATTCTGTAATGGAAAAGAAACAAATATCAACACAATCCCTCCTGCTGCCCATGTGTTTAGGTGAACACTCTTCACCTGTGGTACGTTTCTCACAAGTCTTTAGTATTCACTGAGATAAACCACTTTTCTCCCCAAAGCTCCAAACTACTAGTTAGTTCATTTCAAATCCCCAGATGAAAATCTTAAAGCACAGGACAGACATTGTAGCTACTTCTCTTTTAACTTGTATCTGAAGGAAATCCAGAGTTGTGGCTTTCCCATTTTCTCTCAAAGATGTGTTCCCAGTTTTTGTTTTGATCAAGAATGTCGGACATGGCAATTGCATTCTTTTTCTCCTTTTGCTAGTGTTAAAAGCTTTGCATTACAGAGATGTTGGCTATGCTAAGGAAAACAAAAGCAGAAAAAAGTGCAGCTTTTAACCTGCATATTTGTCATTCAACAGATGAAACCTGTGAACTTCAGTCATGCAGCTTTGTTGTTTTCAGACACATTCTGTGTAATGGCTGTTTGTACTTAGCTGCAAGTACACCTTTTAAAGATGATTTTTAAAAAGAGGCACAATTTATAGAAACCTGCAAGAACAGTAATTATACTACAGAAAAATTAATTCATTTTGCCAAGTTCAATCATGGATTAGTAGAACTATGTCTGAGCGGAGAAATTTGAAGTACTGCAAATTTAGTTACATGGGAATAGAGCTTCCAAGTACTTACTCAAAACTCAGTTGGTACATTATTCAGCAAGTCTAACCTAGTAAATAAATTCCATGTGCAATTCTACTAACATATCCTATCTTGAATTTAAAACACAGAGCTGGAGTCCATGTGCACACATACATGAAATAGATTGAAGAAATTAAGACAGAGTTCCACCCCTTGGAGAGCTGAGCATTAAGTCTCTGAGAAAATATGATGTGAGGTTGGATTAGTCAGCAGGAGGTCTTTACAAATTAAAACAATTAAATGAACTTTTGGAGGCTGCTGCCAGATGAGTTTTGCAATTCTGTTCCCATAACACTGACATGTATTAGTTTAATTTTTTTAAAAAATCATGATCCGTATTTTTCATACTGACTTTCTGACTTTTTCCAGCCTGGAAGCATATGTTTTCTTCTTGAGAAAATTAGATGTCAAGGATGGAACCACGCATGTTGAGGATGTTTCTGAACACAGGAAATGCAGCCTTGTCCTGAGGAGCCAGGACCAGGGCAGGTCTCAAAGCTCAGACATAGCTATGGCTACAGAAATATGATGCACATGTAGAAATCTGGTGTAATTAGTTCCCATTCCACACATCACCATTTGTCTTTAATCCTGTCTTTCCCTGTACTCATATTCTGCCCCCAATCTTACTGTTTCTGTGTTTCTGTTCAACAGAACTTGTAACTCTAGCACATAGGTTAGGCAATTATTTTTTCTGCCTTTAACTATATTCATGAAAATTGTGTGAACAGAAGGAGAAGTTAAACAACTGTTTAGCATAGACTTGTACTTTTGACAGTCAAAGATCAACCATTTAAAAAATATATTACATTATTTCTCTGAAAACACAGACAGGTTAAGCCCTACTGTCTTAGTTTCTCAGGCGGTCTCATATGATTGTGGTACAGTTAAGAGGTAGGACTGGAGGAAATGAGGAGCACTGCCTTCTCCCCCTTATCTCATCTCATAACTTAAACCAAATCACCTGACCACTCCATTGCTCACTAATGAGTTTGTATACTGTATGCTTACTGCCATCCCTAAGCCCCAGCATGATCTATTTACAGATCGTGCAAGGAAAGCAGGCAGCTTTCAACCATCCACACCAACCCAGGACTGTTGTTCCTCCAAAGAAGCTGTTGGCTGCCCTTCCTGTGTTTTCTGCACCTAGGACTGGAGAACAGGCCTTATTTTTTTCTTAAAGTAAATAAATGTTAATGTCTAAAGTGCAAATATATTTAAGGACAGAGGTTTTACAATGTTATATACATACATAGAAGATACCAGTAGATTTTTTTTTCTTTTCTTTTCTTTCTTTTGTTTTCTTTTTTTTTTTTCCTGTGTTAAACATGGAATTCCTGTAGCAAGCTCTACCATTTTTTTGCTGTTCCCATGTTCTCACCCATCACTGAATGAGATGGAAGGATGGACCTCTGAGGGTATCAGGGATATCTATTTCCTAAGGCAACATCTGAGCCGAGCAAGTGATCTTCACAGAAGATTGAGTAAGCTCCAAATGTCATCAGTGTGAGCAATAATCAAAACATTTTGTGAGCTTTATTCCTCACAAACAGTTGTGTGAGTTTGAAGACTGAAACTTTGAACATATTCACCAAAAGTCACATGAAAAGGTGCAAATTCGTTGTGGGAGTCACTGAGGTTTTCTTGATAGATGCCAGGTTACGTGTCTAGCATGGTATCTTTTCCATGACCTACAGATATACGAAAGATGAAATGCACAAAACCAAAAAAAAAACAAAGGAAGAACACTTCAACAAAATATTTTATTGGAGATAGAAAACTTACCATTTCTTTAATTTATGCATAAATCAGGAATGAACTGATCTGTTCTTCTTTTTCAGAGTCTATGTAGTTTTAGCACCATATTGATAACATTTTTCATGAGCAATATAGGAACTAATAGGTTTTTTTAAAAAAAGCACCCAAGCTCTCTGCCTAAAGAGAGGTGATCCTTCTGCTGTCTGCTTACAAGGAAATTACTGTTATGTTAGGAACAGGGCTGAGGTAAGTTCAGCGTGATTATAGTTCTTAATATACAGAACATCTGGATATAAAAGGGCTTAAAATAACACTTTCTCAACTTTTCTAGTGATCTGACACAGGAGAGGTAGATAGGTTGCATGAAAGAAGAAAAAAATGGAAAAGAGATGAAAGAGAATACAAGAAGAAGGGAAGGAAGTAGAAGACAAGGAGGAAAAGTCAATAAGCAACTGCTCCAATATATGTGGCTGAAAGGTGAAAAATAGGAAGATTGTAGAAGAAACTGCACCAGAAAGATATCAAAACAAAGGCATACAGTGAGGGTAGCAGAGTAGGGGAGTTAACACATAACTGTCTTTTGTACATTTGAAAAAACTGACAATAATGGCTAAGGTTAAAAGTACTGAATTATCTTTAACAGTAATATAGAATGTTCATTTTTAACGTTTTTTTGCCTTTTAATTGATTGTAATTATGATAAAAGTAAACAAACAAAATTCCTGCCCTACTTCTTTTGGTTGTATGACTGGATCCTGAAGCATTTTCAGTGCTTGTTTCAAAATACTCGCCAGAGGCAGCTTGCCATCATATCAGCATGGTTTGAGAAATTATTTTTCCTTACTTCACATGGTCATACTGCTCAGGTTAGTCTACATCATCCTCCAAAAAGTGGGATCTCCTTCCTTCTTACTGTTTGTATAGAACAAACATACATAAGTATATAAGAGACAGATAATTTTGAGAAGAGGTGTACAACTACTTTTGATGAGAAAACTGTTTAATCACTAACATTAATAACTATTGAGCATGTGAAACGTTCTAGCAGAAGCGAGCAGTGCCACTTGAGAGGTTTTCTTAGCAGGGAATTCACACTATTAAACAATTCATAGTATGGATGTGTGAATTACATATTTTTTTCCTGCTAGTTGGATAATAAGGCAATAAAGCTTTCTGATATGTTGAAATGTCAGAATCGAATTTGTTGAACTGGCTGATGAGAATATATATAATAATATAATAAGATACTTTCCAGTACTGAAGCTGGGCTGCCTAAAACCCATGATTTGAAAACACAGTAAAGGCAATGGATCATTAATGATGATGGAATGATGTAACTGAACTGATTGAATAGGGTTTTGTGAGGGATGATAATATAGAGATATGATTTATACATATTAGATTGTTGGAGTTCTCAGACAGTACTTGCATTTTTAGGAGATGTTCTCATGAAGTTTTTCAAGATTTTTTTTTGCCATGTTTTTGTAAAACACTAAGATGGTGTGCACAGCAAGCGAGCAAAATATTGCTTTGCAAAACACAGCATTAATTCTAGTCACAAAATAATGTTAACTATGAGTACTGATTGCTTTCGAAATATGTCTAAATCTTTTCCTAATGACTTCATTCACATAGTCAAAATAATAAATATAAGTCAGGCTGCATTAAGACAATCTCAGTTTAATCCAACTGTCACTTGGTAACTTAAACAATTCTACTTCTGATTTAAGAAGTTATTTCATTTAACTTCAGTTCACAGTATTACTCCCTTCACCAATTATTTTTAACTGATACGGAACAGTGTTAAATATATATATATAAAACCCCATGCACAGCTGTTGTTTTCCAATCTATTTCTTATGCCAGTTCTATTGCAAGGAGAGGAAGTGTTACCGTTATGACAGTATGCTAAAAAAACCTTTAAAATGTTCCTCTTATGATGTGTACCAGCTTTTTCACCCTACAGTGAAGCATAATATTTGGTAGAGAAAAAATAGACATCCCTATGTATTCTTTCCTTTAGCAGTATAAGGAGACCTTAAGCAGAACTGTCCTGCTGAGGAAATTCAAGCTGGCTCCAGGGGAACAGTACTGGCAGTACTGAGCCAGCAGCTATTGTACTTTCTACATGAACAACAGCAATTTTCAAACCTGATCCTAACCAGATGGAGAGAGTAGAAAGGAGACAAAGCTGCCAGCAAGCCAGGCACAACTACTCAGAGAAAAGTTAGGTTTTGCCACAGGAAGGATGCATACTTCCTGGATGTTTTGTAACAGAATTTGCAGCCCAGCCTACATCTACCTATTCAGCAGCATGATTATCACCATTAAGGTGTAAGTCTCATATTTTGCAGGAAATGCTATTTGTCTGATACTTTTACCATCATATATACTCGTGCTTTACCAAACAGATAGTGATAACTAGAGTAAAAAAAGAATACCAACATCTAAATAACTAATTTTAAAATAGGCTTATAATTCTGTCATTTGTAGGATCAAACACTCCTAGGACCTGATTAAAATTAAGGTGATTGATTATTGTCTTTTGATTTGCTGTGACTCTTAACTAAGCTAACTACAGGATAACATATTCCTGCATTTAAGAATAACCATTATCTCCAAGCAGAAGTCAAATAACACACTCAGAGAATTATATGACAATGGCTAAGTCAGCCCAGAAACCTTAATGTGGTGGTTAAAAAGTCTCATCTAGGTGGAAAGAAAGCCAAGAACAAGATGATCTGGTGTTCCAGAGACATAAAAGCCAAACATGAATCGAGACTTAAACATAAAAGGTTTCTTTAAGAAGGATGCAGAAGAGAAGAGGTTTCACAATGTAAGATTTAGAACGTAAGTCCTGAAGATGAACGTTGAGATAGACTTTTCTAAGCAATTGTGAAAAAGTTGCATTTGAAATATGGAAGCTTTTTGTATATGGAATATCTGAGCGAAGAAATGTATAGAAAAAGTGTAGTAAATAATAGATACACACAGAGAGATCTGAATTTGAGAACTTTATGTTCCAAAGACTGCTTTTCCTTCACAACCATTAGATTGTGTTTCATACTCTCACATCAAACGAGACAGCAAAAGCTCAACAAACAGGTACTGTGGGAGGTGGTGATCCCTTTGCAAGTGACCTTGCGCTGTTTCACAGGTCCTTGAACCCTGACCAGGAGCAAGAGAGACAGGAAACAAAGGAGATAAGGGAGGTCCCGGGGACATTCCACGTAAGGTGTTAAATTAACATAGCCTGTATCAGGCGCAGCTGCGATGCATGGACACTGCATGACCACTGCACGACCACCAATCAGCAAGGGAATAGGGAGCGTGCTTGCTGCCTGATCGCGTGGGCTTGTGCACGATTCTATATAAGCACATGGGTGTTTACAATAAAGGTCTTCTTTTCAACACGTGACGGGATTCCGAGTCGTCCATCCCTTCAAGGTACCACAATGAAAAATGTTATGTTACTATTCTAATAAAATACGTGCAATCTGATGCTTTTTTACAAAGGCCAGGAAACAAAGAGAAACACTTATCTTACCACACTTTCTGACTTTTTTGAATGCAGAAATGAGGCCTCGTACACTTTTCATGAGATCAACAAACAGAAGTCTATGGTTAGTGTCCAAGGCAAATTCTATTGAAAGCCATGAAAACATTGTCATTGAGACAACAGCTTTAGATCAGAACCTGGAGATCCTAAGAAGTGAGACTCTGCAGATGTAGAGATGAAGGAGACTCACCCATGGATAATCATAAATAAATGTCAGAAATAAACTTCGTAAAACAAGCAATATTTTATTTTTTCTGACTAAAAAGAGAAGACAGGGTAAGCAATAGTAGAAACATAAATCCCCCAGGGTGTTTTGCCACGAGTATCTGAAGCTCACAAAATTTCTGCCAAGAGTTAAACAAATAAAGTATTTCTACTTGTTTACTAGACAAAATATACATGTTAGGACCTCCTTAAATATCAGGAGCTGCCTTTTGAATCAGATGATTCTTTGGCATATCTAAGCATTTTGAAAGCAAAAACAGTAAAACTAAACTACTGTATCTAATAATACTAAAAACTGAGGTAATGGGAAAATTACGAAAAGACATATTGTCACGGGGGAGAGTGGTTAAGGTTTGATGGTCGCTCAAAGAATCACCACCAAAGATATGAGGGAAAGGTGATTTTTAATATAAGTTTGTAAAAAGGGCGACTTTACAGAACTCGATGGCAAGATTCACTCTATTACTTACTGCGTGAAGGGATTGTGAAAGGGAATTGGGTCAGAGTGGTGCTTGGGTGCAAATGCCACAGCAAATGGAGGGGGGGTGGGTGCACAGAGAAGTGATTATACAGTGGTCAGACAGGGGAAATCGAGTCAGGGTTGAGTTGGAGTGATGTATACAGGGTTTAGGGAAAAGGG
>VZSC01013110.1:213154-259073 GCA_013398225.1 Steatornis caripensis | reverse complement strand
AAAAAAAAAAAAGAAAGAAACAAAACCATAGTGGAATCGAGAGACAGGTCAAGGCTGTCAACTTTAATTTCTCTAGAGCTGTGGTGGAAAATAAGCCTGTGGGTAAAAAAAAACTATGAAACTTCACCCTGTTTACCACCTAAAAGGAGAAAGTTGGCATGTATGGATTTCATATGATAGTGAAATTAAACAGCAAACAATTCTGACAGTTAAATTAAACAGCAAACTGTTACACATCCATAAAAGCGAATACCCATCTGAGCAGATGATGGCATACATTTATATATTGAAAGCCTACATATACTGAAGCACTAGAAAATAGAGATCTATAAAAAGAGATTATAAAACTCTAGCTTTCTATGTTTCTCTTGCATAACATTTGAAAGTTACTTCCAGTAGAGCTACGCTGCTCCAGAAACATTAATTACACCCCCAAAATAGTGAAACAGGCAAAGAAAATACCTACACCGCTGTTCACAAATTGACGGTATCCAAGCTCACTGTTAATGTTTGAGGTGGCCCACTGCATCACAGTACGTCAGGCCTCAATGTCTTGATCCGAGTGATATAGTTTAGGTTAAACTAGAATTACATATGGCTTTTCATTTGTATTGTTCAATTGCACATTAACTCCTGGAAGACCGTCATTACAATTAGATGGATTAACTGACCCTGAATCAGCACTACATGTGCCTGTATTGATACTTGAAGAAGAAATTGTTGATTTTGTTCTCATACTGGGCTTTCCTCTCCTGCAATCCACAACTAAAGCTATAATGCTGGACCCAGAAGTGTCACATATTTTCCACATTTCATGTAGCTGGATAAAATCTGCTGTATAACTTTGCCAGCTCTTATGCAGCATGTGGAACAGCATGGATTGCTTTTTTGGATTGGCTCATGCGTAATAGATAGAGGGACAGGATCAGCCTGTCCATCCTGTAGACAACAAAGGCATTCATCAAACGTAATTTAAACAAACTGGGGTCTGTTTCTAAGTATGATATATCACTGGAATTCATAGCTATTTATTACACTGGATATATAAAAACAATTTGTTTCCCATGCGCAGGAACTAATGAAGCTAGTTTTCTTTCAGATTTATATCCAATATCCTTTATGTCACATCACCATAACAGCTCCATGCTTTTTTCCATCCCACTAGATTTTGCATCACAGAGTTGGTATTTCCTTCATATATACCCACTCTGGTATTCTCCCTGTGTCCTAAAACATATCCCAGTGTATGCACCTCCCTCTTTTATCCCCTAACTGAAGCTAGACCAGCAGCAGCACATGCAATGGCTCTGGGAGCGCTTGCCAACTGGTTTGAGATCAGGGAACTGCTGAGCTCACTTTTCATCTTTCTATCCATGAAGATACTCAGTGGGAATGCTCCCTTCTCTCCACCAACTTGCACAATACTTGTGTAACATACTACCTTTGAGGCACTTAATCTTTTATCGGATTTGGCTAAAATTTGCAGCAGATTCTAATATTAAGGGAGAAGGAAAGTCAGAGATAATGAAAGCAATTTTGCACAGGCCTCATTTCCTCAAGAACCTCAGTAATATGTGATTCACCTAAACATGCGTGAATCTTCACAAAGTACTTTAAGAAATACAGGTATACTAGAAATTTACCACAGGATTATGAAAATGCCTAAGCTTATCATATTAAAGTTCTTTAAAAGCCTCTGCAGATGAAAATACATGCAAAATACCTTCTAAGACCATTGCAGGCTTGTAGTGCATACTGAATAACTTATTCTTTTTTTCCACTGACTATGGTTTAAAAGCTGCATTTAGAAGTATGTCCCCAAGTCCTATGTTTGCATGTAATCAAAGATCTCTTAGTAAGGCAATTGTCTGCACAATTCTCTGTGTCCAGCTTGAAGCTGCATTTGATATGACCTCTCAGACAGAAAGCAATAAAAATTGCTGTTAATAGTCAGAAATCAGGGTTCCTTATGGTCAGAAATATTAACTTTGCTTTGTGAGATTGTTTCACATTAATCTTGCAATTATATTCCCAGATATTTTATGTGCAAATATATTCAGCAATTTCTTGGTGATCAAAGTCCATGATGAAATTTCTGGTTAAAAACTGACAGGATGTTATTCCAAACCATATGTGAATATCCAGCAACCCAGTAATAAGGGCACACATTTAAGAGAGAGAAGACATAAACTAACATCCTTGCCTTCCTAATTCAAGTTCTTTAGTTTCACTGGTAGAAACCCTAACTTGACATCTACGACACCTGTAAGAAGTGAGTAGCAGATGCTGCCTCGTCAGAAGCGTAAGATTTTACGGCTGTTTTGAATCACTTCATCTTGCCACAAATGCCTGTGCAAAGTTCAGAGAGGTAGGGAGCCCACAGACTTTCAGCTTCGTGGACAGACCAGCTTTCTATTAGTGGACAGACAATCTATAAAGATAGCTAACGAGTTCGCTTGAAATTTTATTTCCTGGATTGCTATGTAATGCCATTACTTTGTTAAGTACCTGTCACATCCCTGTGTGGGCTGAGAAGATTTGCTCACTGGGCATGTTTACAATGTGTTTCAAAAGGAGAGGAGCAGCAGCAGCAAGCAGCACAAATGCAGAGAGCATCCTCGGAGCTGGAACCTGACTCAGTGTCAGGCAGGTGGCATGCTATGTGCTGAGCTGTCCTGTTTGTTGCAGTGTGGAAACACTTTCGACAGGTGTTGATAACTTGGTCTTGTTCTGCTACTTCATTAGTTTGCATGCAGTAATAGAAAATCTATTACCTATGGCAAAGAAAAATAAATGTTACAGGGCAGAGGATCTATAGCTGTGTAACTGGCTTGATTTTATGAACTCTTACTACCCCGAAGCAACTGACACAGGCTCAGCATGCTGTACTGTGTTACTTGAAGTAGGATCCTCCTCTGTTTGCTGCCCAGGAACCTATACAGACTCCTTGTAATTTCTTTGGGTCTCTGCTTTCCAGTTGATTTGCACCTTCTGTACTCTACCGCTAATATGCATTTTATATAATAAACTGAAGATGCGTTGGGGAGAGATATAGCAGGTAAAAACATTATAGTGTTGTTTTCAAGCAGTGGAAAGGTAAAGTTGGTCACTATTTACTGTTGAATCCTTATGTCTAGCACTTCTTAACATAAGTAGGCTTTCACCGGTGTCTGCACTCGCCTGTCTCAGTATTTGTTGAACTAATAGTGACCTTTTTATCTCCTATTTCCTCTGCAAAATTTAACTTCATGTATTCAATATGCCTTTTCTGCTAGAGTAACACCAACAATACTTACTGAAGGGCATGAACTTTTTAGCTAAGCACTTCTGCAACGTCTTTGTTTTCCACTGAGACAACAAAGGCATGCTTTCATACATAGACAAAATTTGTCTTTAATTTTGAAAGGGTAATGGCTGAAAGAAGAAGGAGCTGTATTTAAAACAGACATTAGTCATGTTCAAATCAGTTGGAGAAGTGTAAACAGCATGGAGAAGGGAAGACTGTGAATCTTATGATTGTGGTTTTTTCCAGTCTCCATTGTGTCCTTTTGCTACTTAATTTTAATTTTTATTCTTTTTTTTTGAAAATCAAGATCATTCTTCTGCATTCCTCAGAGCAAATGGTTTCCCCTGTCTTTTCTAAACAATTTTGTAGTGATATACAGGGAAGACATCTACTAAAAAAAGTTTTAATAGTAATGTAACTTGTGTAATTTTAAACCAGAAGAAGGAAAACGCAACTGACTCTATTAGGAAGCCCCGGAAAATACCATGTGATAGTATTACTGACTGCTTGGCTTGCTTTGTTTTTTTCAGTGAAACCCCCTGTGGTTTTTTGTGATGTGAAAACATAAATAAAGCCACATCCTTTTAGAAAATGAGAAAAATCTAACCTAACATTTCCCTAGTGAAGAGATGATCAAACTCATGCTTTTCTTGGAACACATATATATTGACAGCCTGTGACATTTTTTTTGTTGCTGTACCTCTGTTTCTGTGTGTGTGCATCTTAACTATAAAGGATGTATAAATATAATGTATCACAGGTTATATTACACAGTCAGTGGACAGAACTGATCAGCCGTAGTATAGTAAACTCCCATTAAAAAGATACTGCTACTGTCTGAGACAATGTTTAACACTCTATTAAGCCAAGTAAGGAAAAAAAAAATGTGTGTTAAGATAGCTGTGGCTCTGCTGCAGGTATGGTATCCAAAAAACAATAATCACTTCCAAGAGAAATGTATGTAACAGAGATGCCGAGAGGACACAGGTACACATGCTGTTCTTAAAGACTTTGGTTGCTTAAAACTGGAAATGACCACCATAATTTTTGACACTCTCCACAAAGTCTGCTACCTTACATATCTTCGTCGTTAATTAACTATACAAACGTTTTCCCACAAATTCCGAGACAACTCTGTCTTTTATATGAGTTTTATCAAGATGGTACACCAAATAATGTGTCGAAGCAAAGCTCTTTAGGAGTTTTAATAAAAACTGCAAAACAATATAAACAATAAAAATGCTAGTGTAGAGAGTACTAGGGATAATTATTTGTACTTCATCTTCATGCTATATTATTACACTGTTTGAGCTATAACATTTTATTAAGCCAACCCCAGGGTACTCCGGATCTCTTATAAATGGGGAGGTTTTTTTATGAAGGCAGTCTTTTTCCTAATGATTAATCATTAAAATGATCCATGCAGAATAAAATATCAGATTCATACCAAACTCGCATTTTTAAAAATAGAGATTAAGAAACCTTATCTAAAGAGGCTGGGAAAGCACTTTTGTCTTGGAATTTACACATAAATTTTTTATGAGGCCAGAGTTTTAGCTACAATTTGCTTACAAGAAATATATAAACTTTCTTGAAAGAAAGAACTGCCACTGCATGGACTACCTTTTGTGGAAAATATTTCAATTTTGCCATTGAATTGGAATTATAAGGTATTTGGAACTATAACCTGTTTCATCATCAGAACAAGAATTTATTTTCTCTTTCCTTTTCCCATAGATGATTCAGTAAAGCCACTCACTAACCTAGCCCACTCATCAACCTGAAGCAGTGCTGCTAGGTTTTTCAAGGGTTAGATGTTGACCCTCAGGATAACTGATCAATTCACACACTTTAAATCAAAACAGAAACAATTTGTTGATTTGCTAATGACATCTAATTAACCAGCAAACACTATGCTCAAGATCAGTATCAGAAACACAACAAAACACAATAACAGACACTTGCAAAATATATTATAATACATACCGTCAGATTTCTAAATACCATTTATATCTCATCCCAAGAAGTTCTGCACCACCCTACCCTGGTGAGGGTCCCCCCAGCTGAGGGGGTCAGAAGGTCAGCCACCACCCCAGAAATGGGTCCAGTTTGTGCACACCTCTCCTGTGCAACAAGCGGGTGCCTTGATCTTGTGGTGTCCCTGTGCTGTACCCTACACCTGCTGACCCATGTTCTGGTGAGAAAGCCCCATGCCCCGGTGGGATGGTTGACCTGTTACTCCTCTAGCACAGTGACTGCTGCTGTGTCAGAAATCTGTAATCCTCTGCTTGCTGATTCTTTTGGCTGATGGTTGCCTTCCACTTTAGTGTGACCAGAGTGGAGCAAAGGCCCATTTGTACAGTTTTTGGTGCCCCCCACCTCTCCCAGACACACAAAGGGCTTACTCCCACTTTCCCATTGTATTAGCTGAGGTTATAGAGGCCTTTTTGTTAAGGGCCAGCAGTGTGACCACCCTCACAATGTTTGAGTCAAAGCCTAAGAGACAGAGCATTTCCAGCTACGGTTTGGAAAGCAGAGGCAGATTAAATAAAAAAGTCACAGCAGTCATTCAGTGAAAATACTAGTGGTTTAACTGCATGCTGTTTGTGTTTTTATACTGATGCCTCACAGGGCATCTAAAAACAGGTTTCATGGCAGAAGAAGAGAGGGCTACCTGTAAGGATCTCAACTCAAAAGCATACAACTTATTTGCAAGTCCTTGCTTTGCTACAATTAGGCCAAGGAAAAATTTAGAGGACATAAAGGAATGGAATGGGACAATAAAGTGCTATAATGATTATCTTTTGGCTGCCTACCACCTGAAGTGAATCTTCAGCTCTTGCAAAGGAGCCTGGGAGCTTGCTCCAAAGGCCCAGAGAGAGAATTGGGATACTCCAACATGAGACTGTTACTAATGCAGACCATAGCACAACTCTGACATTACCACATTTCAGAATAGGAGCTGAAGTAATGCCTGTACTGAGCCAGAGGACCCAGTTAACAAGAAAACAGAATCACAGAATCACAGAATGGTAGGAGTTGGAGGGGACCTCTGGAGATCTTCTAGTTCAACCTCCCTGCTAAAGCAGGTGCCCTTAGAGCAGGTTGCACAGGAATGTGTCCAGGTGGGTTTTGAATCTCTCCGGAGAAGGAGGCTCCATACTAGGTTATAAGGTGAATGGAAAAGCAGTAGAAGGCATAATCATGGCCAATGTGTGACAAAAGCAGCAAATCTCTAGAAGGGTTGAAATTACTGAAGATCACATATACAAGGGAGGAGATTATTCTATGTTGAAGGATGTGATTTGACCAAGGGTAAATCAAGATGAGGGTAGAGGAACTCTTTCATAATACTTAAGTATTGCATAATAGATAAGTAATGCTTTCGAAGATAAATGTAGAACTAATGCAAGGTTTATTAGATCCGTCAAGGCCTCGCTTCCTTCTTTTCTCATTCCTTCTCTCTCTCTCTTCCTTCCTTCCTACATTTTCACCAGTATACTTACAGTATTACCTTAAAATCTAAAGAATTTTAGCTTTGGACAATTAGATAATTGTCCAAATGTCATTGGACAATTACAGTATCATCATGTGCACAGAGCCTACCTCAAGGCAAACCTAGCCTAAAACATCCTATAATTGAAAAATGAAGCCAAAACTAATAAGTCAAATGTATTTTTTCATTCCTTGCATGTGAACCACAGATGCCTGTTGGCTGGTTAAGCAAGAAACGGATAAAAGCAAGATTGTCTGTGACCATGTTCTTTTAAATATGGTGTGACTGATGTGAACTGTACTCACCTACAGTTTCACACTAACTTAAGCAGCATCTAGAAGTTAATCTAAATTGAATTAAAGAATCTAGTTGTGTTTACTGTTGTTAATATTTTGAGCAAATTATCTTAGAAAATCAGGCTCTCACAGTTTATACAAACCTTGCCATATAAATCTTCACTAGAATTTTAATTTTCCAGTTTGGATAATACGTTTATTTTTGAGAGAGAAAAATGCTGAGAGTTCATTAAGAAAACTCTAGAAAATATTGGATAAATAAAAGCTTCTATATGTTGAAAAATACTTCTTAAGGAATTTCTTCCAATAGATACATAGACCAGCTTTGTAGATAGTTACTTCCTGGATAAAATGGGAATGAGTGTTGTCTAACCTTCTTTAAGACAAAAACTGATCCCAAGTTTCAGGTCTTCAGAGACTGACAGGAGCCCAGAAATAGGACAGAAACTTGCCTGATTTTTTCTCTGCAATTCTCCTTTTAATTCATATTACATAGTAACTTTGACTTTCAGTAATAAGAACAATAATAAAAATAATACCAACATTAAGTTAAATCTTATTTTATTGTAATTACGATAATATTTTTCCTTAAATAAGTGTTGTTGGAGAAGACAGAGAATTTTGAACTAGTGAAATGGGAAAAATCTGGAAAGAGAGATTTGACATTTTGATGAAATTTCTCACAGATATAAATCTAATGCTTTTATGCTTTATCCAATAATCCACTAGCACTGTGATACTTGCAGGTCTGTCATAATTTCCATTATAAATCCAGTTTTTCAAAGATTAAAATGCAGCTGTGAAAATTTTGTTTTGTAGATTTTGCAGTGAAGACTCATCTTGGAAATGCACTTCTTCAGTGTCTGATATCTTGTGTACCCTGACAACCCCATAACAGCTTTGAAGATCACACTTAAATTTCAATGAAGAGGGGGAAAAAAATCTTGAAAAATTAATTTCCACTCTCAAAATGATTTTGCAAGTATATTTGTGAGGAATGCAAACTGAAAGGTTGAGAACCAATCATACACTGTTACTGTAGCAGCACCTAGCAGTTTGGGAAATAGATCAGTAGATGAAAACATCATTCGGACTACTTCACTTTTAACCTAGATGTCAATATTTTTCCTTTGAATTATTGTTTTAATCTTGCATTTCTATTGTGCTTTCTAGCCCAGACCATCTGAATCACAAAGAATGCAGAACTAGAAACACTATTTTCACTCTTCCTAAATTAAGCATACAAGTGTCAGGCATCCAGATTTGAGCTCAGTCTCCATTTTAGTCAATGGACAGACAGATATGTAAGAAAAATTTGTTTCAAAGATGGATGTTTAAGACAGGTTACTGAAATTGACTTAACAGCATCAAAATAAAGCAAGGATTGTAATCTGAGCACTGTAGCACTCATTTTTATTGCTTTGAAATGACTAAATGATTAAACATCTCAGTTTGTAAGTTATCCCCAAATTTATATGTCAGAATGTTAAACTTTGCTACCTTTAAATACCTACCATCACTGGGAAGAGTTTGTATTTTATTAAAAAAAAATAAATTATATACAATTTTGACAATAAATTAAGTATGTATCGAACCAGCAGTTTTGTGATGCTGATTTCTCTGGTGTTATAAAGTAATCCAAGTTATCTGAAAAATTTATGATGGAATTGGTATTTATGTTTAACCTGCAATTTTCATAGAAATTTACTATCTCTTGGCAATATTTTGTCAAGAAAAGCTTGGCTGAGAGGCAGCTGATCTTGAACAGCCAGTGTCCATTGGCACTCACCTGGTAGACCCAGGAGAATTATAGTTCTCATGCAGTCTGTTTCAGGCTGAAAGTTGAGTCTCAGCCTCCTGAATCTCAGGAGGAAGGAGCAAGTCTGGAACAAGGACTACTGAACATATTGGAATTTTTTTCTTTTTTAATCAAAACAAACATAGAAAAAATTTTGACAGGTCTCATTTCATCATGAGGATGAAGTAGGAACACTCTTAGATCTTGAAACTTTCCATTTAATCCACATGGGATTTTGTTGTTTATGTTTTGTATTTATCACTGTGTGAAAATATAGCCGAGACAGCATGTTTTAAAATAGTAAAAATAATAATAATTTAATAAGCTATATCAGTGTTTGGGAGGGATTGTTTCATGTGAATCTCAGAGGAAAGCAAATGAAAAATATGTAGCTAAAAGATGTCCATGAAATGCTAAGAAGATGTTAAGAAGTTAAATAGGACAGTAAAATTTTCATAGCACTCCATGTCATAATGCAGTCACATATGTTATGTAGATGTGTGTACATACATATGTACATACATTTAGATATACACCCTTACATATGTATGTTTATACACACATATTTCACAAATTGTTTCACTTCTGTAGAACCTAGTATAGTAATACAAATTCAATTAGGAAGCTTATTTTTCTGGTCCTTTAAATGATCTTTTCAAAGCTTTGCTGCTATATTTATGTGCGAGTGGAGGACAGAGGGAGGAAGAGGTGGGGGACGATGAGAGGCACTGCTTTGGAAGAGTTCCCATTGGACTACATTGTAAAGGAGAAAGTAAATGGATCAAACCCCTTCATTCTTAATGGAGATAGATAAATAGTCCTTTCTCGTGTGGGCAGCCTGTGGGACTTTCATGGAACATTATTCATTAATTGGGAGTACTCCTCAAGTAAAATACTAAATGCGAGGAAGCTGGAGAAAACACGAGGAATAAAATTGTATAATCCAGGTCTGGGGACTTGTCTACACTGATGCTTTATCACACTTGGCTTAGGCTTAATAAAATAAATGTAAGTGTCAATGACAGAGAAGAAGCAGCTCTGAGAACTGGAGTCACAAGCCTATATCTGACCATTGTCTGAATGGCCAATACTGAATTTTGTATGGACAGTAGCTGAGGTATGTCTCCTTGCCTCACATTGGTAACTGTGGTTATGTTTTTCCTCCTAATTCTTTGAAAAAGAACTGGGAATAATGACGTTTAGAAAGAGAGTTTAGTATTAAATTGGAATAAAATGTAATTGTATATGTTCTGACAGTTCAGAAAAAAAAACGCCAAAAACAATCACTAAAAAAAGTTCTGGAAAGGTGGCAGTCATCAACAGGTATTGACGTCAGTAAGTAGTTGGAACACTACCCTGTATCTGGATCCACTTTTTGATCATTTTGAATGAAAGTTGAAATCTCAGCTTCAGACAGGTAAGTGTAGCAATTTTGCCTTCAACACCGCAGGTGCTGAGGAAGCTAGACAAAGCTTTTTTTCTCAATATCATGAGAAAACACAAAGTGAAAGTGGAAAATTCAATAATAGACTAACAATCGCAATGAAAGGCAAGCTGTTGCTGGAAAAGACACTAGATAGCAGTCTCTGCAGAAAACTACTAATGTAAGCCAACGTAAGAAGTGCAAGAGAAATAGAGAGATATGCAGTTTTTCTTCTTTTTCTGGAGTAAAGAGCTATACCAGAAGTCCTAAATCCTAGCTAATCTTGTTCATCACAGGAGGTAAGTACAGACATTTTGGTGTTATCTGTCTTCGTATTCTTAGCATAGCCCCATGCCCTCAAGTTTCAGATATTCATGAATTCAAATACTAGAATATCATAAAGGTACTTTCAGTGTTGATTGTTAACTTCTCACACCATTTAAAAACAGAAATAATAAAAAAAGACACATTTTGAAGAGAGAACAGGTCCTTAAAATTTTCATGTTTAGTCATGTACAGAAAGTCTTTAAAATCATGCTTGAACAAAATTGGCTCAATCCTTTTCAGACTATATGAATAGGAAGAAAACCAATTTCTACTACAAAACCAGGTTGTGACCTATTTTTGGATACTTAGAATTGATTTAGCCTATAAACTTGGTATAAACACAGTCTTCCATGAAGAAATCAGCCCATCACATGAGTTTTCTTGCTTCATATATGAAATAAAAAAAAAAAAATTAGTATGTGCAGAAACTGTGCAAAAAACTCCAGCACAATCTGTCCTCTGTGCAGAACTGCAGTACGTAATGTAGCTTCAGTGATAAAGTTAGAAAGACTTGATTGTGTAGGGACATGTGAGCAAAAATCCTGTTGTTCTTTTATCTCTTTCTCTCAACTCCCAAATAGAGGTGGAGAAATTAACCTTATTCTTTTCTGAATCAGGTTAGAATTACTGTCTCTCTGAACTGGTGGGGAAAAGGAGAGGTGATGGAAAGCCTACTGCATTTCCACAGAGTCAAATGTATGACGACCTTGCTAAAGAAAAAGGACATCTCCAATGAAGGAGTGATAGGATGTACACCCTCTATATTAAGGCAGATTTTTTGGATCTCCACGGTGCAAAATGCCTTGCTGGGCTTCTGCCAGGGTGGTGTCCATGCCATGGTCCTTATGCCAGATTTAGATAACAAATCACCATCTGTCCTGCAGTTTATTAGTTATACCAGTTAGCCGGGATATTAGATTACAATTCAGTTATTTGTTTCCAACTATCCTGTCTAAATATATTTATTTTTACAATTTTCAGTAAAGGATAAAGGAACTCAAAATATCAGGCTTGTTATACTAATTAGTTATGCATGTGCTTACAAGAAAGCCTTCATCCCAATGTGCTATAATAGCTGTTTCTTTAATACTTGTTTTATTTCAAAAGGATCGCTCTGAATTTCTTGTTCCAGTAATTTTTTGGGAAAACACCTATTACAAGTTCTCCACTTTCAGAATTATGGTCCTGATTGAATAAACAGAGGGTCTTGTGGTGTTCTAAAAGTGGTTATCACAAATAATTATCTTGCTTTTAATGATAATAGGAAGATTACCAAAATTTATTTCTTTCCAGATTTAGCAGAATATAGATCAGCCAATGAATTCATCCTTGAGACACAGAACAACAGTGAAAACATTAACTATTGTAGACAGTGGAAATGTCTGATAAGGAAACCCATAAAAATCTGTAGTATTCATTTTTACAAAATAATTCCAAGATTTACCCAGTTAAATTAGCAAGGCTTTCTTAATTGGACATTGTACTTAACAAGCAAATTAAATTGATTACACACAGACTGGGCATTCCCTTCCAATAAACAAAGTAAAAATTAGGATTTATACCACCCTTCCCCCCCTCCCAAGCTTTCTCAAATTCACTGCGATTAATAATTCACCTGTGAAAGACAAAACAGAGAAAGATCTGCATGCCCAAGTAGGGAGTCTCCCATCTGTGACTTCAAAGGGAAAATTCTGTCTTCTTGTGTTGTATCTATTATTCTCTGTTCTGCAGAGGCTACTGCAGTTCTGGTGCTGCATAAACATATTCCTCTGCTCTCCTAACAGTGTTCTTTAACTTCTTCATCTCAGCATCCTCAGCATCTCTTCCCTCCCTCCCCATGCTATCTCTTTTCTTGAGGAGTTTCTTCATAGCTCCCAAAATACTCTTTTCATTAAGGACACTTTCAGGAAGGAAAAGCACAACTTTTCCCCAAATCAAAGCCTCTGGAGAAATCAGGCAGCCTGGGAATCCCTGGTGATTGTAGAAATGAAGTAAATCACTTGCCCTGTGCTGGCAGAGGTGAAGCCACAAACCCCTTGCTATGGACTATATGGATAGTGCTTATAGCAACTGTTCTTAAGTGATAAGATCCTTAGCTTCTGGAAAAAAAAAACCAAACATATGCATATGCAGGAGAAGCAAACTATGCAGTACAATACGCAGACAAACAACTACACACATGTGACAACATTGGGCTAACAAGGCAGTGACTGACATGCCAAAACCACAGTAGATATTCCCACAGTGGCCAGGTACTGGCAGAGGCCTTTAGACACCTCAAGAAAATGGGCAAACACACACAGAAGTAAAGAAAAAATCAGAGGAATATAGAACAAAATATCTTCAGACAAATATTTTGCTGTACATGTAAGAATAATAGGAGGGAAAAGATTCTGCCCCATATGAGTAACAATCTAGAACTTTGATCATGAAAATAAAGGTCTGAACTTGATTCAGATAAGGCGAGTTTGGGTTTACTCCCATGTAAATACATACTTAGAAACACAGAACCTCAGAACAGGGTCAAAAATATTCCCACCATTATTAAGATATTCTTCTTCAAACTGCGCATCATGATGGTGATGCCACAACCTTCCTGGTCTCTGGCAGAACCTTGCTGACATTTCAGAAGAGATGCAGTGTTAAGCCACCACTTCTTGTCCTATCCCCACTGTTCCCTCCCTCTGAAAATAATCTTCCTTTAACTTGGTATGCATATGTTGAAGTAGATAGGCTAGATAGATTAAAGCAACATATCTAACATGAGTGGTGAAAGGACTGTAAGTGTATCCTTTCCATATACCAGCTGCGCTAAAGAGAGAATTTTGCACACTAGGGATCATAAAGTCATTATACACACAATTGTTACCAACAATCAGCATTTCTCTGTACCTCTCCTAGCCGTCACCGTTCTTTGCTATAGCAAAAGTTAAAAAAAAGTAAAGCCGAGGTTTCAGTTGCTACTGTGGGAAAATGCAATATATTCTGACAGTGGCTGCTGCTGTTCCTCTAATTCTTTGTAAACAGGTAGTCACGATCATTACAACACCAAGAATTATACTAGAGAACATGTTTTGAAAAATGATACATAATCAGAAAAGAGGCCCATTCAACTAATTTTAGAGCATTATGGAATACTTAATTAAGGAGCTTTTCCATGTGATAAAAGCTCATCATTCTGGCATTCAGTGGTTGGAATAATTGCTAGAATGTTACTTAAAACAGTATTTTAGAACAGAATTTCATAGTAATAAGTACTTCCTTCTTCCTGAATCCCCTTTTTTGATTTGAAAGAGGAATATTCAAAGTATGAATAATAGAATATAATAAAAGTGATTCCCTCATGTTTAGAGGTCAATTTGCTTTGAAATCTATTGGAAATTATTAATAGAAAGAATATCACCATAACAATATGGCATTAAATTAGGCCATTTGTCCAAACAAAGCCATTCCACTGATTATTAGATGCCTAACTGCTTTGTACAAATTACTCTAGCAGATGTCAAATACCAATATTAAAAAATGGAAGAGAAAAAATGAAATGGAAACAATGCCACAAATTTTTCTTCTGGCTTTAGACTCTGTCATTAACTGTGTTTTCATACAACAAAAGGAAGACACTTACAACCACTATTTGATTAATGATATTTTGGTCACTCAGTACCTAATTCTTTGCAGGCTTTTACAGGAATGCTCATATGGTGCCTCCTGCTTCTGTAGTCCTGTTCTATGAAGCAATTACATTTTGCAAAGCGCCCAGCATTGCAGCCTGGTCCTGTACAGCATTTGGATGCGTACTTGGAGCTAATCCCCAAGACATGAAGTATTGATTAAGGCTGCTTCTAGATCAAGAACAGTCTTGAAGACAAGCTCCAGGGAAAATTTATAGGAACAATTATTCCCAGGGCTGCACATAAGGTTTACTTCTTGGTGAACAAGATGCGTATCCACAGGGAAAAAGGCCCAGTAGAACAGCAACGTATGCTTACTGCTTGGACCAGTCATGGTGTTACATCACCTGGTTCTAGGTGACAACCTAGAAATGTCCCATCCATATATTGGTGATGCCACATGAACAAAGCTTGGTAGGAGGATGAGATAATTACAACCTTTCATGATAGAGCTAGGATACTGCCTGCCACAAAGCAGGTTTTTTTCGGTAAGAAACCATATTTCAGTCTTCTGCAAGAGCTAAATGGATCTGTCCTGATGTGTCTCAGAAACGGATTAGGCTCTCTACCATGCTTATGTCAAACCAAAGAAGGCGCAGTGCTAAGCATAGTTGAGGTGACTCCATCAGTTCCTTTCTAGCACCTCTTCTCTGTCTACATGAGCTGACACAAGACCATGAGAAACTGAGTATTATTCCTCTCAGAAATCCACTGTTCATCCTGCCCTTAAAAATCCAACCGTGCCTCAATCCCAAACCACTAGATTACTCTCCATAGCTGAAGGTATTCATGAGAAAAATTTGATTTCCTGGCCAGCTACCCATTCACAATTAGGATGACTGACAGTACCTTTTTGAGTCTGAAGCACAGTTCTAATTTATGTCTAAATCTGTAACAGCATGCTTTAAACATGCTATTTATTTATATGCTTAATCAAAATGAAACCATTAAGCCCTCATGAAACTTTACAATAAGCAATACTTCACTTGCTGAACCACAACTCTACATCTTGGAATACCTTAACAAAATTACTCTTGAATATACTACCCTGTTTTCACCTTCCTGATGTATATGAAACCTATTTCCAAAAGCCTCAAGTTTTTCTCATACGTTTCTGTTGGAACCTAATCTTTGGATGACAGGTGAAATGACTCAAAGCAGGATTCTGTATTAACTTTACATTACCTTTGTCTTATTTGTGGTATAAATATTTTGAAACAAGCAATGTGAATCTTACTGTCTAATAACAATTCCATTTTCTGTGAGAAACTATTCATCATTCTGCACATCATGCTTAAAGAAAAATGGGATATAGTGCCTGAATTTGTCAGGGGAGGAAAAAAATCTTGCAAGAAAAATAATTGTTTGAAGTGCAGCTACAACAGCAGAACAACTGTATTCCTCCTATGCTGAGAAAGATGGTTCTCATATCCCCTGGCTTAATCTTTTTACAATCATACTTATTATCTCTCAATTTAGAGTGCTAAACAGACAGAAGAGGGATAATGAATTAGCTAAAGCATGAAGATCAGCAGCCAGTGAGCATAGGCTTCCCCCTATACTTGGTTCAGAAGTCAAAATATATATGATCCACATTAATAACTTTACATTAATTTGACTGAACATGATAACACGAAGCAGTGACACAGTCATTCACACATGATGCAAATGATTGTCTTCAAAAGGAAATACATTCATCGTGCTACTCAATCTTCTGCGCTGTGTCCTTGTAACGACCACGGCACAGTGTTGCCAACTGTTTTATCTGGTAGCAGTCCAATACTGCTGCCTTTAAAATAGTTTTTAGAGATTACGATAGAAGTGGTGCAGTAATAGCACCACAACAAATTATCTACTTGGACAATGTGGGTGCATTCCTTACAGTCACATCTGCGTGTGGATTTACAACTGTAATAAGTTACTTGGTTTATCAAGTTTGCTCTATAATCTAAGCAAGTACACGCACACATTATTTCCTTGAAATATCCTTTCTTTGCCTATGTACCCTGCGCTACTCAAGGTTTCTAATTTTAAGAACAACATGAAACCTTTATGAGAATCCACGTTAACTGGTAAGACAGTCTTCACTAATGACTTAGGACCTCAGCATGTTCTGAGGACCAAATTTCACTACATCTTAATATTCAAGTCAAGAGGAACATATGGATATTACAAGAATATTTTCTCTTGCTTTCAAAGGGTGTGCATTTAGCAGAAATTTAAAGCACGTGCTTAAATGGTTTGCTGAAAAGGGATCATCTGGAGAATCAGAGCTGAAGACAGGAGGAAACATTAAGGTAGCTTTAATGGCTACCTGAAATTGCTTTTAATCATAATCAAAATCTGTAAACAGCTACATATCATAATTCAATGGCTCATACATTCTTTTAATAGACAAGTCCATAAGGTCAGGAGTATTTTAGATTCCAGATCAAGCTATGTAAGATTCATATGTAACTAATACTGCATCTCACTGTTAGTAAAGCCCACAATTACTGTTGTTATTTTGTTCATTTTGGGGCGATTATTTCTTAATTCAGCTGCCAGCTGGCTTTGCTGTGGCTTTCTCTGAACATTGGAACTTCTCCCAAGGAGAGAAGAGTTGAAAGGCAATTCATCATCTTACAGTTGCAATACAATTGATGTATTGAAATAAACCCATACAAATTATACCAAACTTTTTTTTTAAGATTGAGTACCTAAGTATTCCTGTATTAGCTAATTCACTATGTTAAACTGTACTTTTACATATTAAACCATGAAGATGTTAGTCTGTTTAACTTTACAGTTGCCATTGCCTAAGTCTAATTATTAATTTCTTGAACATTTCTGCTGAGAATATTTGATCTTTAGGCAATGGTAAATACTTGGAAAATTTGAAATTAATTCACAGTATGTGAGCCAGGAGTTTGAACAACAAGAGTATTTTTATATTTTGAAAGGTCTCCTGCTTCTTGTTTTGAAGCATCATCTTTCAAAATTTTCTCACTCTACTCTAGGAATTCCATATTTATTTTATTCACTCATTTATTTCTGACAAATTATTACTTCCATATCAAATTTTCTATTCTTTATTCTCATCTTGAAAATGAGTTTTGTTTGTAAAATTTGAGAAAATTCTTCAAATGTAACACATTAGGAACTAAGCTGAAAAAGGATTTTTTTTCTGTAAAACTAATCTGTGAAACAATAATTTTTGAGGTTACTTTTTCAGTTCCTAAAGTACAATTAACTGTTCTGACAATCTGCTGGGTAACATGAAATTTTGGAAATAAAGTGAAATTGTAATAGGCAGTGAAATAAATCATTTTGCACCAATTAAAGTACATCATGCTCACTAAGTTTTAGAGTAATGGCAGTCTTCAATTAAGCCTCTATTCCCTTCCCCATCTTTCCTAAGGGACAAAAGAATGCTGTCACAAGAGGATGGACAAATACAGGGCAGAAGGCCAGAGAAGATAAATCATTCCTGTGCTAAAGGAACGTTTTTTCCCCCAGGCATGGCTCAGATACATACAGTAACAGGCTGAGTCCTTTTGCTTTCTAAGATCTACTTTCTTCATTGGCAAATGTGTTCTTTTCCTTTTTTATTGCTAGAGTTAATTAGCTTCAGTTACTTTATTCCCGATTACAGGAGCTTCATGTTCAGGACATTACTCAACTATTTGCATTTTCATCAGTGTCTCACTCTTTTTATGATCTAAATGAGAGTTGTCCAAGTGCAGAGGAAAATATATAACCTCAGCTTCTCAACATGATTCCAAAGTTTCATTCACTTCAATGAATATAGGCTGATCTGGCACAGAATGCACCAGCACAAGAAGCTCCTTAGCTTTGGAGTGCTAACACTGTCATTTGGCATTCGACATATGTTTTAACTTCAATAAAATGAACATAAAATTCCATGGACATATAATTTATTTCAACATCAAAGCCAATATGGCTGTAAATATCTATATATCAGATATAAGCAGAATTTCATTTCCCAAACAGAAACTTGGTGACATAAATGATGTTTTAGGGTGAACAATGCATTTTCTTCATAGAGATTGAAATATGGTTTGAAAATGATACTGTAAAAAACAATTATACAATATTTGCTGTTAGAGATCTGTCTAACTCCTGTTTGCTCTCTTCACCTTCCAGCTGCTGCTGTTGAGGGCCCTCCCAGAGTCCCAGGGAGGCAAAATATCTTTGACCTCAGGACCCCTTGCTTCCCAAGGCTGTTGCCAAATTAATGACACTTGGGAAGGGGTATTAACTGAAACACTGGCCAGCCATTCACAAGATAAAATACAGCGGAGGACATATTTTAATTAAACTTCTTCTGCAGGAAGATGTCCTCAGGCAGCAAAAGCTGCGCTCTCCCTTGCCTCTCTGGCCCTGATGATAAATTGGTGAAGCCTATGTGTACAAAAGGCTACCGACTCCCATGTGTGCAACCTGTGAAGAAATAATGCTTATGCTATTTTTCCAGTCACTGTCACTCCACCAGAACTTGTATTTTCTCCAAGTTTGTTCTCAGTTTTAAAGCCATGCTCCTAAAATTTGCCCAGCAGACATAAAACCATTAAAGATTTGAGCTTCTACTTGAATTTGCTGCTGAGGTGGGATGGACAGGGGTGAAGGAAAAGCATATGTTTTGCCGGTCTAAAGAGCAAAATTTTCTGCTCAGTGACAGTATTGNCTAAAATTTGCCCAGCAGACATAAAACCATTAAAGATTTGAGCTTCTACTTGAATTTGCTGCTGAGGTGGGATGGACAGGGGTGAAGGAAAAGCATATGTTTTGCCAGTCTAAAGAGCAAAATTTTATGCTCAGTGACAGTATTCGCCTGAGAGGAAAGTCACATTTGTCTTTAACTCTCCCCTCACCAAACCCTTCTGACGTATTGCTTGGTAATGCATGTTGACTTGTACCCTTTAACACAGCCAATGCATAATATCAGACCTCATTTCATAAATTTAATCTTTGAGCAAACAAATGATATTGATCGTATTGTAACCCATAATATAATAGAAAGGAAGAGTAAAAATTACTTAATTATTAAAAATGCAGCAATTGCTGTTACATGGCAATTCTGGGAAAATCTGCTAACACAGAATATTACACATTTTTATTTTCATGTATCCTATTTCTCATAAAATTTAATGGCTAAACCCAGGAAATTCTAGTCCAGTATACAGTCAGCTATACGTATGGCAGCCTTTTAAATTAGCTACTAAATATGAACTGTTGGGCAGATACTGTCTCAGACTTTCCTTCTGAGGCATATAGTAAACTAAATCCTGTAAATCCTCACACACATATTGGTTGTGTGGATAAAACATCAAAAGACATTTCAGTGAGAATTCCCCTGCTTAAAATCAAATGGGGTTAGAGGTTTCAAGATCAAAAACTTATTCTTTAAGTAGTCTTCCTGTTTTCATTGAGACGATTTGAAAAATAAGATAATACTCAGGCTAGGAATGCAGAATCTATCCCACCATTCAAGCTGTAGACAGCTTAAAACTCAGGAGATACTTGGAACATATAAGCTGAAGTTTAACATCCACAAAATCAATAAACATACTTTATTTGACATTAAACTTGAAAAATGTTTTAAATAATATATTGGAATTCTAGGCACAGTAGCCCCCTTACCACATCAAAATTAATTCTGGGTTTGGGACACTACTGAGAACGAGCAAGAAGTATTTGCAAAAACTGACAGCACTGAAGTGTGAAAAATCAATTAAAACTTCCAGCCACTCCTGGATATAAATGTTTTCCTTAAAATAAAATGTTGCTAAAAAAATGTTGTGAGTACACACCTAAAAAGGAATTTATTAAAAAATAAAAGCTAGAGATAAATTTAAATTGAATAGATACAAGAGATTTTAATTACAGTTTTAAATGGGATTAATTGGGTCCTTAAATATCAAACCCACAAGCACTATTTTTAGCACACGTTTTCTGCTTTGTATTGGTACATATCCTTCCTTACATAGCCGACGTACTTGGTCCTGGCCACACAACCTTAGATAAATGAATACTCCCATTTGATCTGTGGACCCAAAAACCTGCAAGTGCTGCCTTGTAACCGAAGCCTCTGTGAAGCTGAACATCACCAGATCTGCTGTATTGCATTGCAGCTTTGTTCGTAAAGGCTCAGTATGCCTTCACCAGTCTTACCCTTCTGCCTTCCCCGCGTTTTGTACTCTTACGACAGCATCCTCCTTACAGTGGTACCTCAACTCCGCCCCACTTCATTGCTTGACCTCATTCTGCTGCATTTCGAGCCTTCTATACTGAGGGGTAAGGGGTCGGAGTGAATCCCTCAGTAATTCCTCGGTTTAGCGAAGCATCTTCTGGCAAAGGGCGGGGGTCTCAGGCATGTAGTAACAGGGGACAAGGGGCTATCCAGCTGTTCCAGAAACTGAACTGGGAGGACTTCACTGAGGAAATCAGTCAAGATGAAGGCACATTAGTTGCAAGTCCCACTTTTAACAGCTAGGTAATTGCCAATTTGTAATTCGAAAACTATGAGTGATTGTTAACTTTATTTTAACAGTGGAAAACAAACAAACCAACAAACCAAATTAGCTTTCCTTTACTACAGTAATGTCTACATTCCTCAGAGTAGTATTTTTAAACTGAGAGAACTGCTGAGAGACATAGCACTCATTGCTCAAAGCAGATTAGAACAGAAAAATTAACACCTCACTGGATCAGTCCGGCAGGTTCAGAGTTTAGTGTCTTGTCACTGGCCATATGTATAAACTGCAGTTGGGGGAACGTTTACTGCACTCATGGAAGTGCTAAAGGTAAATTTATTCTGTCTAGTCTAAGAAACAAATGCTGTGAGAATGTGTCAAGATGGGTTTATACAAACCTGTCAGAGACTGGGAATACCATACTGCTGAGGATTTTTGCATCTGTTTTGTTTGGGTTTTTTATTTGTGGGTGGGGTTTTTTTTTTAGGTAGATGGATTTCAAAGAGTGCTAGTACGCTTATTGATGCTGTCATTACTCTCCCACTTATGGTAGAAATCATAGGCAGCAATGGTCTGCATGAAATATTTGAAAGGGAAACACAAGAAACTCATCAGCACTGCAGTACTTGAATCACATTTATGGTAAAAATTTCTTTAAAACCTAAATGGTTAAAAAATACCTTAAGACGGTTTAATACATTTTCAAATGCTGTTTTTCCCATCTTTAGTATAACAATTATGGACAATACAATGTAGTTAATTGACTGAGCTAAGGCTAGAAAATTGGACACTTTGTCCATGGGGAAAATTACTTATTTTGTATGGATTTTTTAAATTTTATTAATAGAGTGAAGAAAATAAACAGCACATTTGGGAACATGCAGACATGTGGATTAGTAGGCATGTCTGATGTTCAGTTCTGTAAATTATTGATCTGCTCTACTCAGTTTGTTATTTGGAAACCCAAACTCAGAATGGGATAAACTTTAACCTGACATGCCCGTACAAGTAAAATATTTATCTTATATAAGCAGAGAAGAATATGTGATTTCAGGATTGTTTCAAGAAAGCAACAGCAAGGAGAAAGCTAGCTTATGAATAACAGGCTGCAGCTGGGTCTATCCTGTCACTGCTGGAAAGCTCATACCAATTTAGCTCCAGCATTTCTATATAGTTGTTTCTCATACTTTAAATTGATTGACCTTTTCTTGAAATCCATGTCCCAATAAATCATCTAATACTACATACAAGGAGCCCGTGCTGTAACCGACTGTCCCTGCGCATCTCTTGTCATCCTGTGCCTGTTCAATTTGCTGCCACAGAGAGAAGCATTTTCACCAAGGAAGAGAGACACAAAGGGATGGAAGAGAAAGTTAAAAGCTTCAGAACTTCTGCTGGGGCTTCATTCTCAGTCCCTGCTTGGGATATCTTCTTGCTTCTTCCTTCCCTAATCCCAACATGGCTTATCTTGACAACAGGTCATGTCATTTATGCAACAGACCCCAAGTGCAAAAGCTGAGAGCCAGGACGAAAAACAGGCCATGAAGGTAAGTATGCAGGAAAGAGCTGTGGGGTACTGATGTTCTCCTTTGCCAGAAGCAGCACAGGCAGGTGCAGTCATGAGGAGGGATTTTCATGGGTAATTTTCTTTTGTGGCACTCACCTGAAGGAGCAGCAGCAGAAGCAGCAGTCAAAGCAGTCGGGTATGTGTGACAGGTTTATATGAGACAAAGCCTGGCACTAACAGCACCTGACAGACTCTAAGAGTCCTGCAGGGGAACAGTTTAGGAACTTGTTGCCCTTAAAGCTGAGAGAAACAGAAAAAATATCACAACAGCACCCTTACTATATGCATTCAGACATAGAAATGCTTATTGATTTTATACAACTCATGCGTTCACTTGCTGTAGTGTTTCATTTTCTTGTAGTGGCAACGGTTGACCCAATGAGGTTTTTTGGTGAGGCTGCTATGCTAGCCTAGGAAATGTAATGTTTTCTGGTGCTAACATTGTCTTCCCTATCTTAAACAAACACATGCCAATGCTTCTTATTTTCGAATTAATAATCACGTCCTACACATTACAAACCACCAGATCTCAGCGGCTAGCAAGCTGTTCATACTGTCAGCTGTCCTTGATATTAGATCATCTGATAGTTGCTTGGTGGTTGCTAAGGCAGTCTTGCAAAGTCTCATTCATGCAGAATAGGATTTATTCACTGTTTCAGTTTCCAAGCTACCTGTCTTCCAAAATGAGATTCACAATGGATTTGATGACAAATAAAAAAATCTACATCCTTGCTCAGAGTTTTTCAAGAAATCCCCCTTATTTCAGTGTTCATAAATAAGCAGGACTTTCTTGTGACAAGCTTCAGACAGAACTCCACCACATAAACCTGAATTTGAACTTCACATGCAATCTGCTCTTCTGCTCTTCAACCTTACTGGACAAACTCCTCTCCTATTTCCAGAAGCATTTCTAATTAGATTATATCAGACCGTATATTAATTAGCAGAATCCATATTTCCCCAGTACAGGGTGTATTTTCTAGTTCAGATGGAGATTTGGCTAAGGGAAAATCTAAACTGTTATTTAGCTCACTGCAGAAGAAATACAGCATTACAGTCCTTATTTCATTCATGCTCTGCTGAGCACAGGAATCAAAGTGATATCAGGAAAGTCACTTTGTGTGCCAATGCTCATCTGTTTTTAATACACCATTTAATCTCATAATCATTTTCACACTGTCTATTCTGTTTGAGCAAAACAGTAACGTGCTTGTGCTTTCATAACAACAGATTCTACTATCAAAAACAACCGAATAGAGTTAGATTCAAATTTTTTCTTCCGAATTACTCAATTGCTAAGGGAAGACAAATGTACAGGTATAACCTTTAATGCATTGATATACGTTTAAAATATTCCTTTACAGATGACATAGACATGTGCCTGGTACTGAGCGCTGGGCAGATTTTTGGCTGTTAGTTTGTTTATCTGGAAGAAAAGCTATATTTACAAACACTAAATTAACCAAAGCATGCCTTTTCCAAAGCATGCCATCAACGTCATGAGATAACGTATGCATTTAACTGAAATTATCATACAGTTTCATCTGGGGAAAAACACATGCTCAGACACAGCTAGGTTCAGAGAGCGGAGGAGTGACCCCTCTGCTTGGCACATCAGGGATTAGAGCCATTCACCACGGCTGTGAATGGCTTTTTTTATTTTTTCTCTCTTGAGTGATAGCATTTCAATCCAAATCTTCTAAGAAATATGCCTAAGAGCGGGTTTGTTTTTGGTATCTTTTCATACCAATGAATTCCACTATTAAAATTAGAACTAGTAGAATTAGATTTAACATGGATTTTTCTTTTCTTTGAAGACATTGGTAGAGTGAAAAGGCTGATTTTTTATATTTTTCGCTCAAACAGTAGAGTAGCCAAAAATCTGCTGGTCTGGTTGCTAATATTTTATTTGACAAAATTAAAAGTTTGTGTGGCGGGGACTGGTTATAGGGTAGGAAATCACATACTTTGTCTCAGAAATTAATGTTTTATTAAAACCCTGTTTTATATGAAATATAACAATTCCAACTAGAAGGATCATTAACTCCGTGGACTGCTGGATTCATGTCTCAAAGAACAGAGAAAAACGAAATGTCCTTTCCTGTGTTTTTGATGAACTTTGTAATTATCTGTTACCCAAATTAATGGGAACGACACTTTTCTCTGGAAGATCAATAAAAATAGTTGAAATTAGTATGCCTTATTTTAAACTGAAATATGGGATTTTCCTACAGTTTTTCAAGAATCAGAAACTTTTCCACACAGTAACACTACAACAAGTAAGTTTACCCTAGGGTATGAGTATCAAATTAAGATTTTTGTTTGTGGTTTTCTCTAAAACTAGACAGCACATTACTATGATATTTCAGTGTTCATTTTACGCTCCTTGAATTTTATATGAAGCTGCTTGATTCCTCCACGTGAAATTTTAATAGCAAGTATGTGAACTTGTGATCTCATAAAAAGAAAAAAGGGTCAAACTGCTAAGGACAGCACCTGATCTCTATTACAAACTGTGGTCAAGATATAAGGAAATCTGTCAGAGAAGTGTATTTTACGTACATGTAGTGTAACTTGTATGTTTGGGGGTCAGTAAAGAAAAGCTGTTATTCTTTACAAGCAGAAGTTATGCAACAAGGGATGCTGCAGGGTACGATTCTGTTGTATAAAATCTGCCTTGCAGTACAATTTTCTATAATTTTTTTCATGCTTGTGCATTACGGTGTAAGAAGGTTTCATGCGTACTAGCCAAGACAAAAGTATTGTGGGCTGCAGTTGCTCCATACTTGACCTATCTAAGCCTTTTTATTTCTTGCTGGAGATTTTTTTAAAACATGAAAAGGAACTCTGCTGCACTCAGGTGGGTTTACACAGACAAGAAATCTGCCTCCAAGTCACCAAAAAAAAAAAAAAGAAAAAAAAAGAGAAAGAAATGTGAGTCCATCGGGAATAAATGCCTATTTACAGCATTACCATGCTCACAACTGCTGTGCCATCCCACTCATCCATTAATGCACTGACTTGCTCTTGATCCCCCTTTACTAAGCCATCTTCTCTCAATTCAACAGAACGAAAAGCCACTGACTGTAATGAGTACAATTAGAATGACGTTATCATCTACTTATTAATACAGCAGGTTGAAACCACTGAATTTAGGGTTTGATGTGTGTCTGTCTTTGGTATCAATATGTGTCAGAATATGAAAATATGTCTCTGTATCAGCAGGCACACAAGTAAGGAAAAGGAAGATGCCAGAGAATGAATTATTGCACAAACAGGCATGAGAAATGTAATTTTTGAAAACATCAGCTCTTTTTTTTTTTTCTCTAGGCTTCTGAATGGTTTCGTCCTTCTCTCTAGTTCTCCATTTTTGATATACCAAAAGAAGTCTTCCTCAGGTCTCGTGGGAATAGTATCTCAAAACCACCTGGGTTTTCACTCAAAGTGTTGGGCTTTTTGCATCTTAGCTGTGATCCAAAAGCCTTGCTTCCAGCAGAAGACGTACACGCCTATGGCATCACCCCAGCCATAAGTGTGTATGCGTCTTGACCTTTCAATTTCTTTGAGAGCTTGCTAACAAGATGGCCGTACCCAGTGGATATAATTATTAAAATAAAGGGAATAAAAGATTTGCAGCACTCTGGAATTTTCAGAAAAAATCCGGCTAACAGAGAGTGCTTGACAATGTTTGCTTTTGTCTTTCTCCTTCATGTTCAGCTGTACCTAATCTTTTGTTTGCAGTTAGACAAACGCTAGGACAAATTACATGTTTGTCTATGCCTATTCAAAGAGAAGGAACAAAGGTTTCAGAATCAGCTATCGAAAATGGAGTTATTTCTCTCACTCTTTACAAATATTTAAATTGTAAGTATTTGAGCTGCAGAAATAGGAGATCTAGCTGAAACTGCCACTTCCCAAGGAACCTGAAAAGATGTTTTTTATTTGAAAAAAAAAAGAAATTTCTTTTCATTTCTATGAAAATACTTTCAAGAGAATTTTTATGTTGGATTTTACAAGACAAGATTAATTTTAAATATTCCAGGTTTGGTTTTAGGTTTTTTTGGTGAAAAAATGCAAAAAGTGGACAAATCCACAAAAACATTTCTTTTATTTGGAAAGCATTTCTTTAATAACAATTCTGAGGTATCTCATAATCCACAAACTAAATTAACACAAGCTGTAATTTTACAAGAGGTTTTTTACTATTCCTTCAGCTGCATATTGCTGTATTTATACCTGATTTTTTACTGTACAACCATGTTGCTTCTTGCAGCATGTCTTGTGTGGTTTGTAATGTACTAAGCCCAAAAGGCACACGCTGGACCGTACAACATGGAACAGTGGGAGTGAATATATGTCTTACGGGAAAGTTTAGTCATTAAAAAATACTTAAATGCATTTTCTACTGCATTATTTTCACTCTTTTGAAAAACTCAGATTTTCGCAGTGGGGTGGGTGCTAGACTACTGTATCATGATATGAGCCCTGTTACCTGTACACACTTAAGTTTTGAAATGGATTTGTCATCTAGCATGGTCTTTGGTAGTTACATCACATTCATAATTCTTCACCACCGTGGTTCTCTTCTTCTGGCTGTATGCCATGTTAAGGGATAATGAAAAATATTGCTGTTTGTGGAGTGAAATAAAGGTTCTTGTTCCTTTGTAACGTAAAATAAGGCAGCTTCGGGCCAGAATTTCAATTTACCCAGCTTCGTGTGGAATACCTGAGCAGGAATGCAGCTACAGTACTAAGACAGAAGGAATAGCAATTACCTGCCTTTGAGCACCGGAGATGCTGAATTATGATACATAGATATGGATATTCAGAAGAAAACTCTGAACTGCTACTATCATAGGACACATGTAATTAACAGGGCTTTGTTTTAATAATATAGGTACACAGAGCTTGGGAATGGGCTGAAAAAAATCATTTTATTTTAAAAGATGGTTGCTATGCTATGATTATCTCATTTGGAAGCAACTAGACAAATCAATAGATCATAATCGCATAATTACTTAATGATTCAGCCTTCTGAGTACCCCCATACAGTGCTACAGTAGCAGAACAATACCAGTTCTGTAAAGAGTGAGTGCTCATTTTTGTGTAGCCAAAAAGATAATGTCAATCTCTTTGACACAACCTGGTATGGGAAAAAGAGAGTTGGATTTTCTTCTGGAAAAATGTCTCAAGATAAGCAAATGAGATCTTGGTCTAGAGAATGTCATGAATATCTGAACATACATATGTAAGTGTATATGCATATGTGTCTGAGATGAGTCAAGTCATCCTTGTGTTTCTGTACATACTTCCACAGCATATGGTTGTGTGTGTATATAGACAAAACTGTTTAGCATTAGAATTCCTTAGATTTTTCTGCCCCTGTTTTACTAGTTAATCCCAAAAGTTATGCCGTGCAGTTTGTGATATGTAATATGAAAGTACACAATACAATTCCTTGATTTTATAGAATGTATTTCTGATCTGGGTCTAGGGCTTCTCTGCAAGAGTGCAATAGAAAAGTGTTTGTTGGTGACTGACCATAAGAGTAGATGAGAAAATGGGTCATTAACCTTTGTTCTGATGTGCTTGCATGTTCAGTATTTAATAAAAATCATCTTTGCACATGGTCTGAAATTATCAAGTCACTTTTTCAAACCGATTGGGGACTGAAATGGATTCTTTAAATCTTAGTTTTGTAGCACAAGCTGAATTTGTCACAGCAATAGTGAACAAATTTTATGCTCTCATGTACGTGTTGTGAGCTGATCATCCACTGCATCTTTTAGCTGAAAAATTTAAATGATTAGAAGAGGGTTACTCAGCCTAAAGAATACTTGGTTTTCTGTGATGTGTAAGCTCCAAAAGTTCATGATTACTTGCTGTGCACTCTTCACAAATGTTGACACGAGGTTAAGTTGTCATAAAAATCCCTGCTCTGTGCTGTTAGGTGGAAAAGATGTTCAGGCTCAGAGGGACCAAATTACCTTATCCCAGGAGCTGCCTGCAGCCATGACCTGTTCTTCTGCCCTCTGCTAGAATAAAGAACCAATACTTCCTACAATTCTCAGGATCAATTACAGCTAAACTTGTCCAAGATTTTGAAGTCAAAACAGTTTCATCTGTAAAGATGCCATTTCATTTGCATCTCACTGTTTGTATTTGGAAAAATCTATTTAAGAAATTTGCAAATTTTTTTGATAACATGATATGCCCCACTCCCAGAATTTTTATCATGAGCATTTCAGTTAAAGTGAGTCCTTGCTGGAATCAAAAACATTCTTTTCTTCTTTTTTGTAACTTCAGCCCAAAAGAAATTACAAGGTAGCTAAATATTTTATCTCTACGTAAAGGAGACAAACAATAAGGAGTTAAACTAATAGACCACAGGAGCAACAATCAGGGATTATTTGATCAAACTTGTAGGTTGCATTCTAAAATGTACTGAATTCTTCCTTAAACTGGAAAGCTGGCGCTTCTACCTGATGGAGAAAAAAATGTTTGACTGATAACCTGCAGCTTGCTGGAGAAAAGAACAACACTATGCTCAATGTGATCAGTAAGCAATGATCTGGGCCCTTGCTCTGTAACTGCGTTTCCTCGTTATGTGTGGCCACGATAAACCATGCTGTTCTTGGCACGAAAACAATGTGTAACCCGCTCTGCCTATAAAAGATATATGTGCTGAAAACCAATCAATTTAGAATGAAGGAGAGGAAAAATATAAACTTTCTTGATACCTATAATATTATTTTACTAGTGTAGTTTCTGTGATGCTGAGCATTTTCATACCTTTACCTTTAACTGGAGTTCTAGGAACACTTTGAAGGTTTGGACCACTCTTTTCCATTACATAAACTTCCTCTAAACACCCTCTACCTATTATATACTGGCTTGCTTTTCACAGGCAGCATAACAGAAGAGATTCCTGAAGATATGGAGGAGGCAAGAATCAATTTGTGGAATGCTAAAAGCATCGTACATAAATTTACCTTCAAGCTATTGTTCCAGTAATTATTTCTTTCTTTTTTTTTTATTATAATGACTGTTTTAAAAAAGAAATTCTGACATAACCAATAAAATAATTTCTAATAAATTTCATTCAGAATGTGTGTATTGGAATCTCCTTTTATAAACATACCCCTTAAGCTCATCAAATGTAACCTCTGATTGCTGTAAGTAAGATTTGCCAGTGGTTTTCTTTTAATTGTAAAGTGCAGCATATTTCATTTTCCTCGGTATAGATGTCTGTAGGCACTGGATTACATTTTCTCAAGTATCTTCCAAAAACTGTAGCACAGACCTATCACTTTCTTCTGGATTAAAGCTAGGGGAGTCGACAGCTTCAGCAACTGTCAGGATACAGTCCCACCTGATGTTTGCTACCGATTTTTTAATAAATCTCTCTACGGGTAAGAGTGGACCTGTGCTTCTAAAATTTGTATTCTTCTCTGTTTTTTAATGAAGTCCTGATGCCCAGCTGGCTGGAGCTCCCACATCAGTGCTCTCCATGGATATCCCTGTGTCTCAGAGAGTTAAGTGCACAAATGAGAAGGGCAAAACATAGCATGAATATTAATACTCCAGCTGTGTGACTTCGAGCTGGCAGGGCTCTTTTACCTGGGCAACTGCCAGATGCGATCATTTCGAATATGAAAACGTTTTAGGAGAAAGGTATGAAACAAATCAAGAATCCACTGGAAAGCACAAAGCTATCATTTATTTTTCACAAAACTCTGCATTTATTTTTGGCTACAGTCTGCTAGGGTATAAAAGAGAAGTAGGTATTGCCCAAAGTTGAATGAAATGCTGCAAGACAAATTACAGAACTAAAGGTAGGTCAAGATGTACAGAACCAGAGTTAGTGCCTTTCTCCTCTCTGAGACGTTGAATAGATATTAACAAAATATTTAGTGGATGCTTGAGTACTAATATGTTGCTGCGCTTTTCTTCCTTCTTTCCCCCTCTTTCTAGGATGTTTTTTGTGGGAAAAGAGGAAACAAGGCGCTCTGCAGACTGGCAGCGGCTAACCCCAGCTGTTTCCTGTATCTTTCCTAAGCCGAGCACCTCACATTGCCGGTTGCTGTGACACATGTAATGTCATTAGACAGGGAATAAACAACTTCAAAACCGTCTACAGAGCCCAACATCTAATTAGTCAAACAAGCAGGCTGGGAAATCAGAAACACCAGAGCCAACTCCATCCTGCAATATGTTGTGAGAAAAACTCATGCCAACTGCATCTGTGTTCCAGGGCAGTATTGAAATTACTTCAGGTACGAATAATTATGATCAGATGAGTCTCGAAAAATATCAGTTTTGTAATTCTTGAGGAAAAAAAAGCTGAGTTTTTGTGTGCTATGGCTGTGTAGTAGGAAGAAGGGGGAGAAAAACTAATAAACTTCAGTGGTGAGTGAAGTGATGCCACCTGGAAAGACAGTAGGTGGAGGATACCAGTGCATTTTGGGAGGGAAGTCTAAGGTTTACTTATTGGTAAATTAATATAAATCGATTGCAAAATACCCAGCAGAAATCCAGTTATGACTATTGTGGGGCTGGTAAAGAAGTGTAACTTTCATACCGGCATGGAGACCTTCAGCTGGATTGGTACTGTCCCTTACCCTGAAGGGCTGTAAAACTTGCCTACATGGCTGCACAACCTGCGACTTCATAAAGGACTGTCGTCTGCTACAGAAAGTGGGGTAATAGAAAAGACAGAACCAGGCTCTTCTCTGAGGTGCACAAGGAAAGAAAAAGAGGCAATAGGCTGTACCAAGGCAAATTCTGTTTGGAGAAAAGGGGAAAAAAAGTAATCCAGGTGCAAGTGTTTAAACACCAGGCTGTATTATCCAAAGAGACTCCTGGAGATTTTTGAAACTGAAGTCTTGAGCAGCGTGATGTGCTTTGAAGTTAGCTCTGCTTTGAGCAGGTGACTGGGCTTGATGAACACCAGAAGTCTCTGACAACCTGAATTATCTTGTGATTCTGTGATAACCTACCATGTTTCAGGGATGGGCTCCTCGAACTTTTAGTCAGGACTGTGTGTCAGGATTGGAATTTACATTTTGGGGGAGGTTGTTTTGACACAAGGGATGAGATTGTTAAAGGTGAAGCAGTTCTTAAGGTGTTTGTAGATCTGATTTCATTTCCAGATCTATTATTTTCTGTCCTCTCTCATTGTAACTAGAACTCTCTGAAGATTTTCAGGTTGCTTTCTTCACCTGGACACCTTTTCATAGACTATTTTCTAATTATGTGAGTCGGAAGCAGTGTCTTCGATTGCCTTAATTCCTTAGGTGACTGTAGGACTGTTTGGGAGTATTTACATAGCATTTTTGCTATATGCTTTCTCCTGACAGCTGTGAATGCCATCTCTAACTCTTCCTTATACTTCATTACCATTACTGAAATACAAAGAATTAAAAGTTCTTTTTCGTAATGAACACGGAATTTTTTGTCTTACCAGATCTGCTGCAATGTTATTAGGGTGGAGCTTTTTTATGCAAGACTCCAGGGCAAAAAAAGATCTGGCAGAGGAGAATTTAACCTTTGCCTTGATCTCTAACTTAAGTCAACCCTTGAACTCTTGAGCAAAGTTACTCCTAGCAGTCCAGGTCTTGATACTGTAGATAAGAGAAGATATAAATTCCTTCCATTCTGTTCAATTCTGTTCATTCTAGACTGAAAATATACATAAATGGAAACAAGGTACTCACTCTTAGAATATACTCGGTTTCTATCTCTGTGTCCTCCTCCACTGAGAAATCAGCCTGCAAGCGTGCATGTGTATTACTGCTTAGAAGTAAGGTAAGATGCTACTCAGTAATTTTGTGAGAAATGCTAAGTTGGTGCCAAACAATACATTGAAAATGATGATAGGTTTCTGACTCTTCACTAGAAGTTGACATGTAGACTTGATTGACTTTTAATTTATTTTTAAAGGAAAAACATATGAATGAAATGGTTTTTGCAAAAAAGCTACTGCACATTTTTCCCAGCTCTAATAGGAGGGCGTCTTGAAATAGAAAATTCCTCCGGCAGCTACAGCTGTAATGGAATGAAGGTAACTGAGCTAAGCTCTTAAAAGGTTGCTTGAGGTATGTCTTGCCTGAAAATCAACAAGATACATGTACATGTTATTAACAGCAACATGATTAAAGCATGAATATAGAAATTATAACATAAAGACTTCTTCCAAAAAAAGTCAGACCTGTCCATGGACTGAGAAACCATGACCTGGGCAACGAGTAATAAATACTTTGTTATACCTGTTAAATATCAAGTCTTAGGATCAAATTACCTCTTTTTTCTAAAATGAATTTCTGAGCTTACAAATGTTTTGTACAGTACTTCCTTTAGAAATTTAATTTATAGAATTTATTATATATAAAAGTTTGTGGGCAAAATCTTTTTTTTTCTTTTTCCCCTCTGCATTCTGTCAATGTTTGCTAGCATGTAGGTCTCTAAATATTTGGATTAATACCCTTCTCCCTGTATCACGTTATCCTTGCAATATTGCTCAGTACTCATGATGTTCTTTCTTCCTTGGGAAAACATAATACTTTTTTTTTCTTGGATATGACTTATTTCCAGTTTTGTTCATACCTTAACCATCCAAAGAAAACAACTTGCCTTCACTTCCCAGTAGCTGTAAATATGTAACTATGCTGGTTGTAATTACACAGCTACATTACGATCCATACATAAAATGTAACACTGACAAAGCAATCTTATTTCTGGTTTGCAGACAGAATTTTCGGTCTTTCACAAGCAGTGATGCTATACAAACCAAGTGTTTATTTTGTTAGGGGCTGAACGATCACTTGTCATTCTAGTGATCAAAAATAAAACAAAAAACCCTAAGCAATAACACTAACTTAACTGTACAAAGAAGACATTTCCAGGTCAAAATGAAAGAACAGACTGTTTTACCACTTTCGTATTTACATGTGTCCCCTGTATCTACTTTTTTTTTTCCTCACTACATGACCCATTGGAGACAATACTGTTAAATACCTCTTATCGCTACATGAGAGAGAAAACATTATCACGCTGATCACTAGTGATAGCAGCTGTTACATAATTTTGTTATGAAGCTATTTCCTGCTGCTAGAGGGCTTGAAATAACATTTACTCATATAATTGTAATTCCATTTATTTTATTCATCCTGGCCTAAATAAAAAGCATAAATTAATCCATATTGAATATTTCATGGAGGTAACCTCTTTAGAAAAACAATGAATTAAATGTTTTTACTAATATTTGACATGTTATTACAAAATAGCTGGTGGTAGAAGTCATATCTCAAACAACCAAAGCTATACTGACTTCAAATATCAGTGTTTGCTCCTCATAGAACTGGACTTTCATCCAATTATCTTTCATCAATCAGGAAATTATTTACTTATTATTTATTTACTATTATTTATACATATATATATATATTTGTACATACATGGGTCATAGTACCTTCTTTAGTCATCTGAAAGTTTGACATCTGCATGAAACCAGTCATCCAAGTTATCTCTATGGTGAATGAAGATACAGTCTCTAGAAGCCAAAAAGCAAATCCTATCAGAGATGTCTCAAGACATGAGCTGAGAAAGACAAGATTTTCTGTCCTTGTCATTCTGTGCACCCAGCCATGTTAGTACTGTGCGTACGTGCTCAGCCTTGCAGTGTGCTTGGCCTGGGATAGGAGGAGCTCCCCAGGTCCCTGTATGCCCCCAGATTCAGCTGCCTCTGGTGAGGTGCAACCTGACTCTGCCACATGAACTACAGAACGGCAAAATGGCACCAGGGCAGGCCTGCTCTCCAGCTGCTTACGAGGGCAGGACAGCATTGCTTAACAGGTCATTCCTCCCTGTCCTCTGTTTATCTGGGCAATAACTAGAAGGAAGGACCCGCCATATCTTCATTTATGCTCATATCTCTCTTCATCATTACCTGTCTGTAATTCCCTTGTAGGAAAAATTTTATATTTCAGAAGTGATGGATCTGTATGCCTTTCTAAAGAGTTTTTTAAACCCCATGTGACTTGTGGAATGAGGTTCATTATATGTATTGAATTAATTTTTAAAAACAATTCATAAACCATCACCACTAAAAAATAGCAACGAATCTTCAGGAAAACAAAATTTTAAAACATCAGTTACATGAGAAAAAAACTTACACTAGCAAAATGATAATGTGTTCATTTTAGGTGGAGACTGCTTATCTGCTTTCTCTACTGGTTTTTAAACAGATGACTCTGCAGAGAAAATTAGGGAATGATAGCTCTCTTTAATTCTCTGCTGGTTTCCAGGTCCTCCTCCTGCTTTCCACACAGCACTAGATTCACATTCTTCATTTGACTATCCGTACTATTAGTAAATCAGAGGAATAATTAAAAAAAAAGCTGTTATTCAGACACAATTACACACAAATTAAGACTCAAAAAGCTCTTATCCCTGTTGTTGACTGCACAGCTTCATCTTGATCTCAATTCATTGCTCACATTAAGTACCATCTTGAGTGACAATAGAAACTTGAAACTTGAATCACACTTTAATCTGTGATTGCATCTGAATATATTTCATCCATCTCTCTGCATATTTATTTTTAATCATTCTGTAGCACAATCTATGAGAGCACAGTGAAACAAGAGATGAGAAGACAGAAAATAAAGGAATGAGATCCTGAAGAAAAATCATGCTATTCCCTCTTTTTTTTTTTTCTTATTCTCTATTTGTACCATACCTAGGAGTTTGATTACTTGTCCTAGGCTTCTTATCCAAGAATGAGATATTTGTGCTCCACCACAATATAAATATTAGATAATGAAGTAATTCTAGAGTGTTGGGTTATAGCCTACAACCAATACGAATATAACATAAAACCAATGGGGTTTCAAATGGTATTTTGCTATTGGTCTAGATTTTGAACACTCTTCTAAAATCCATCTTTTAGAAGTTGAATTGTTGGTAGCAGACCATTAATCAATTAATCATGGGAAACAGAAGAAAAGTACAGGGAAGATAATGGATTAAGGGAGGGTGAGAAGTAGGAAAAGATAAGAGAAAAATAGAAAAAAGAAAAAGAAAGAAGGAAAGGGGGAATCTGAGAGAAGAGTAGTGGCAGAGAATTTTATTTACATGAGACAGATGAGAGAAATGTAAGAAGAAAGAGAAATTGTGAAATAATGAATAAAAAGGCCTGGGAAAGTTAAGGAGAAGAAAAAAAGAAAACAATGAAGAAATCAGGGGAAAATAATTAATGGGTAAAAATACGAATTTTGGATACTTTTTTCCGTGCATCTGTAACTAAAGGTAAAGAAGTAGATGGAACAGGGCAAGAAGAAAACCAAAAAAATGCAAGGAAATCTGCAAAGATACTACCAAATAAACAAAAGCAAGGAGAATAGCAAAAGAATTATCTGTGATATAGCTTATGCTGCAAATGTAAGCATTTTAAATATATCAACATTTTACAATATAATTTATTTTCTTTTCATTCCCATTCATTATATTCTGTACTCTTTTTTAGAAATCTAGTCTTGAGCGATATCCTACAAATTGTTATGTATGAAATTCCATCTGCAATCTTAAGTAAAAACATCTAAAACTAGAACATTGGTGCTAAATATTTCCCATTATACAGCAGATGTTTTAATTTAGTTTCAAGTCAATAGGTGGCATTAGTTTATGATAATAATGTTATTTTATATTTTGTATTTCACACTGGTATTTGTGATAGACTTGAAATATAATGCAGAATACCTTGATACAGCATGGAAATCTTAAGTATGTATTTTCAATATGCATCATCAACATTACATTTCACTGTTGTTTAAAATATCTGGAAATTATAAACCCTTGCAATACACATAATTTACCATTCAGGTTTGATTTTCATGAAGATTTTCACTCATGCAAACTACAAAGATAATCTGTTAGGTGATGATTTCTTTAAACACTTCAAAATTTGAGAGGACTTTTGCCTCAATAAAAATATCTATCCTCACACCATATGTAAGGCTATATAAATAAATACAGACATCTCAGCAGGTCATGTAGGAAAGACCAATCATTCATAGATTAAATTAGACTGAAATTGCTCATTTCCACAAAAGCAAGAAACATAAAGTGTAAACTTCATTGCTTGCCCAACTTTCCTCCTGTTTCATGTATTTGGCCAGCATGACTGGAATGACAAACATCTCTAGCACAGAGGCACAGACTCGGGCAAGCCACTTGTAGACCAGTCTTGCCCCAGCTGGATAAGATCAAGCCAGTCCTGCATCCTGATTACAGCACTAGCAGATTTTCATCGTTATAGCTGAAAAGGAGGCAGATAATAATAGCAGAAGATTTTAAATCTTATCTGCCACTTTGATAAGATACAGGTTTTTATAAGGAGATTCTCTGCAGAAGGGTATTAAGTGTCTCATGCATACGTCCAAATCATAATCTACGAACCTAGAAAAAAATTTACTTTGCCTTCTTAAGAAGAATTAAGCAGAATCCTGCTGGAATTATGCTGTTTCAGGCTTGATCTAGATAAGTTTTTAATTTCAAATTAAAGGAATTATTCCTTTACTGTATTCCTTTTAAGAAATGTAGAAAAAATGTACTCAAGACTTGAATGAAACAGCTCAGGTTTCAGTTGCCAAAACAGACAGCTGATCACATATTTCCACTTCCTTTTCTCCCCAAAAAATCACAATTGCTTCTAGGCCTGCTGGCAGTTTCTACAAAACTGCCAAAGTCCAAAATCTTTTGATTTAATTTTTGCAAACAAACTTCATTGTTAAAAGGAAAAAGAGAAAGCTCTTTCAGACGCAGTATTGTCTTTGTTGAAAAGTAGTTCAGATGCTTCACTCAAGTGTTAAATATTTACATACAAAGTTATATATCCTTGGTGTGTTTATACACTCTTAAACTATCAAACAATCCGTGTAAGGGTTACTGCACAGTGTCTTTCCTAGGAAGTCATGCTAGGAAGTACAAGTACAGAATTCTGACATCTTCTGCTTTATAACATCTCCTGCTCTCTAAATATTGCTATTCAGTGCCCTAAAGCTCTCTTTTTACCTTAGCTCTTACTGATTTTGTTGTGTACAAAAAATGTCCAGAATAATCATAGACATACCTCATATCTTGTCATCTATGTTTAAAACAGATATCTGGAGGCTAAAAATGTTCATTGTTATTGTGCTCCACCAACTAAAATGTTAGCACGAAAACCAACACCTACAAAATTAATTTGTTTTGCTTTGAAAAATATTCTGAAATCTCAACATGAAAAGGTAGTAACACTGTGTTCAAGGTATACAGGATCAAAACCTTGCAGTTTTAAATGTTATTAGAGTTCACCTTCTGTGAGATGTAAAGGTTCATTAAAATCACATATTTGTAATCTTGCATGTTGCATAGGCAGAATCTCTACCCAGGTATTCTTATTTTGTGTTCTTGTATGCCTTTATGCCTTAAGACACTAAACTCAGGGCTTTACAGGACCACATCAGCCACCAAATCCAGTGTCTTGCAACTGTGGGAAACAATGCAATAGGGACTGAACTCAAAAACATTCTCCAGAACGTCTACTCTATTATCTTATGTACAGTCAAGGCATGAGACACCTCTAAAATATGGCACATTTAAGAGTGCTATACAAAGGACCAAATGCCTGGAGGTATTAGAAAAAGAGCAGGAGATGAGAAGGTTGTCAGTAATGCATCGAGTTACTGAAGTGCAGAGAATTTGTTATCCAGAAGTGAATGCAGTCACTTCCCTAATGATCTCCGCCCATCTGCCCGGAGGAAAATTGTTTCCTATTTCCTGACATGAAATATCTGGTAATTACATTAAATTTGCTTGTAAATATGGGAGCAAATAACGCTAATCAACAACTTAGAAATTTGGAAAACAGCTCCTTGTATGAGAAGCTGAACAATCATATTCATCCTTAATTCTGAGCACTGAGAGCTTGGGATTTTATGTACTCACTGCTAGAACAAGCCAATTTCTTTCCAGCAGTGGGATTTATTGCTTACGTATGTTGTACATATTAAATAGATACTTAGATTCAAACAATTGACTGTGATGTAAAAAGACCAATAAACTGAGGTCAGGGGTTGGGGGAGGAGAGGAAATCACAAATGGTATTGAAATCCTTTACTGTTGAATTATTAACACAACACTCCAGTGACAACTATTAGAACAGCCTCTTCAAAAATTCAAGCATGGGTATTTGTAGTCAGCTTCTCAGCTACAGCAAAAAACCCTTCATTGATCATTTCTATGAGCTGGTTTCTAGGATGTTGTTTAAATGTTGGCTTGTAAAATCATCCTTTTAAATTCAAAGACATATATTGAGATTATTATACTTTAGCAACCATAATCCTTGTGATCAAAGGAAATATTGGAACAAAACAGTGACAGAACCTGATGACCAAATCAAAAAGAACACTTCTTTCCCCAGGACGTGTGTCTCTGTGATCAAAGAAAATTTCCACTCTAAGAATTCCTGTCTTAATTATGCAGTCAGGGAATACATCATCAACTAAATAGACCGAGGTACCCAATCTGTTGCTGAGTAACTGTTGATTTGGACGGAGAGGAGAGAAACAGAGCGTTTTAGAATGGATATGCATATATGGCATTGAAAGTTGGTAGCATTAATTAGAATTTGCAATATTTGAGATATTCTAGAAACAAGGAGGGGACTAAACCAAGCCTCTTACAAAATAATATGCCATTAAATTCAGTCAAAAAAATTCTGACCTTTTGCTACATCTCATAAATATTTTTCCTTCCTTTCTTTATAAACCCTATTAAGTTATGAAATGTTTCTTCAGGAGACACAACAGATCGTAACCTTCCCAATATAGCAACTGTTTAATATAGGGAGGTTTCCAATATGGTCAAGATCTAGTCTCAACTAAACCAGTAAAAATAATACAGGAATGAAGAAACTAAAAATACATTGATTTAAAACTATACTTTTCTTTTTCCCAGGCCTGTTCCTTGAAAGAATCAGACTGACAGGATCATAAATTTTCACCCAAAATGCTAGACTTCTGGACATGTTTAGCAAAAGTCCTTGGAGAAGGGATGCAGCAAGAACCCTTCCTTCCCTAGATCATCCATGTTCTTCAGAAGGTCTATTTCTCTTGTACCTAAGGGATGATACCAGTGACAACAGGTAAACAAAAGACATCTGCAAGAAGTACATCAGAATTACATTAGTGTTAAATCTGAGTATGCAAAAGCTACCAACAGCATATTTCTAACACTTTCCTTTCAAAAATCACATAAACAGGTATAACTCTAATGTTTATAATTGGTACTTTACTGAATACATAAGACACAAACAAGTCATCTTCAAAGTCCTCATGCATATGGCACAAATCACCTAAGGGAATATTCCACTCCAATGATCATGACCTCCTTTGACATCTACAGAGGAGCAACATCCAGAACCATGTACACATCTGCGCAACTTCCTTTTTTACTCATTGACAAATCTTTTGTAAATCCACATAGCTTTCAGGGTGAACTGCGCCATCAGGATTTTTAAAACAAAACTACAAAATTATGCTTTCTTTAACCAGCATTTATGTATTAAATATATCATTTTAGTTAAATAACAACTCTGCTGATTGGAAAAGAGATATTTTTTTTCCTGTGTCATAATCATAATATTGTTTAACAGTACACACAAATAGTTAGATCTATTCACAGTAATGTTGCATCCACAATCAGTTTTATGGTGCAGTCATCTGTGTGAGCAGAAATGGGTACAGTCAGGTGTCAAGCTGAATTGTTTTCCAGGAGCAAAAGCCTGCCAAACACTGTATTTGCTGCTACAGATTAGGTCTAGTCAGAAATTAGGTAAAATGATGTTCGGAAGATCCAATTTGACAAAGAGTATTCCAAGCAAAATTCTACCATGCATTTTGGAGAACTGTCTAAGACTGGGGAATTGATGCTTTTGGCTTTTCTTATTCCAAGGTGTTCAACCAGTATGTCTGCTTGCAGTACTCAAGTCCTAAAATTCCTCATCTGGAAGTCTCCTTTGGATCCAGTTTGACCCATAAGTACTGCAGTCTTTGGCTGTAAGGTGACCTTGTCCTCAAGACATGAATGAGAGTCCTGGATCTGCAGCCCTCTACTCAACAAACCTTTAAACCAAAAACAAATTTAAAATTTCCTATCATTTCCTAACTCCATTCTGGACAGTTCTACTCCTGATTTACAGTCAGAGCAAATTAAAGTTACCTCTTTTGAAATACAAATTTACTACATAAATAAAATAATTAAAAATTGAAGGCAGCACAAACTATAATAGTAAATTTCATCACAATCTGCTTGCAACAGGGGAGATAAAGATGAAAAGCTATGTCTTGAGTGATGACGAAAGAAAGGAAAATGTCTGGTTTGTCTTTAAAACTTTGAAGATGTTGCACGTCTGCAACCAGAGACTTCTGGAGACATTTGGTACTTTGCATACACGGGTAACAGTAAACCTACATCTGCAACTGAGTGCATCACTATTTCATTTTGTTTGCCAGGAAACACCCAATACTTCTAATTTTCAAGCTTGCAGATTGTACGAGGTAAACCAGTGAACTGTGTGGCATGACACCTCTTAATAAATTATCATGGTGGTTCTCATTATTAATGATTGTGAAGTGCTAAGCTAATAAAGGTATTTTGGAATGCTGGTTTCTAACACAGACATGTTTTACCTAAAACAGGAATAGTCACCATTAATTAAGAACATAAAAGATCATAATTAATGTAACTAGCCAATAAACCCTAAAGCCTCATTTATTTCAGGATAAATTTGGTGCATAACTGTATATAAACAAGGGAGCAGAAGTGACTGGGATGTCATTACTCAAATTCACGCTTCCTTGATAAAACTAACAAACACAAACAAAAGTCAGTTACTCTGCTCATTCCTTTTATTCTTCATTTCTTCATATGTTTCGTGTAGGGATGAGAGCCCCAGCCTGCCCCCAGCTTGTTCTAGGAACAGATAATTACTGCGCTGATTGCCTCAGTTCTAAGTTATTCTGTGCATAGTGACTGCTATCTTGTTTTAAGTACAAACTAGACATGAAATATCTAAACAGTAAAGTGTCAATCATTTTGTCTTTAAAATGATAGCTTGAAATAGTAAGAGTTTTATGGCAGGTTTCTTTTTTTTTTACTGTCAGATAAGAATCATACTGTAGAAAGTACAAGAGGACCTTAACTATCCTGTCTGTACTTATCTAACTGATAAAAGGCTTAATCTGGCCTTATTGCTTAAGTATGATATATATACAGTAGCATTTTTCTTTCCCTATACTGCAGGAATAAGAGAAACGGCAAAGCAAACATCTACTCAGAACTGAAAGCTACTCAGGCAGCAGGATCCTTTTGTGAAGCTGTACAATAACAGTGATGACCAACTTAGAACAGCTTAAGGTAACTCATTAAAATGACGTGGCAAAACCCCATACCCTACAGGGTAAAAAATAGTGCCTTGCTGTAAATGTGCAAACTTGGTCTGACAAACTCTTATTAGCACTGCTATCTCTGATACTAAGAAAACAGCTTTATAAGACAGGTAACAATTACAACAATTAGAACAGCTGTATTTCTTCAAAGGTGAAATAACAAAAAAAACATCTGACCAGGTGCCACAGAGTAATGCTGTCACTGTGGCAGTGACATAAATCTGAATAACCAGCGTTGCCTGAATTCTCTTGTTACAACAGCAGCACTCATCTTTGGAGAACAAAATTTTAAGTTTAATCTTTTGTGCAACATAATATTTGCTGCCTAACAAAGACAATCCATAAATTTAAGCTTTTGAAAATTTTCGGTTCACCATATATATAGAAAGAGGCATATTATTCTGAACTTTTTGGAGACAACTAGTGGAATGAACAGGTGGAAAAGGAAAGGCAGAGCTCTATATGGAAAAAAATGCTATCAGTCAAAGTCTAAACCACCCCCACAAGTAATAAATCTTAATTACATTTAATTTCAGTAGTGATACTTTATTGTTTTTAATGACAAAAAATATTCTATTTTTATTTTTTATCTTGATGCACAATTATGTGAAATAGAACAATTGAGAACTTTATTTAATTTCCTATGTAGCTATCGCTATCTGGGAAAAAAATCAAAAGTCTTATGTTACTTTGTTTTTGCTTAAACTTCTTCAGTTTTCTTAGGGTTTTCCTGACTTTACTCAACAAGCTTATACATGTTGAAGTTTGTTTTTCTAGGTATGCCTACTCTGGAAGTCCTCAGGTATGATTTGTATCTCTAGACCTTGGCATTAAATAAACTTCATTTAGTAAATTAGACTATACAGATCATACCTATACTTGAACCCTGCAATTTAAAGTGCTAAAGAGCTCTGATTTAATGAACTAAATTAAACTAAGTCAACACTGTGCACACAAATTTTCAGTATCAAAATTTCAGTATCAAAAGTCTGGAGATGCAGAACACACTAAAAAATGGTAACTGTGAAACATGTCCCATTATTTCTTATCAGAAAGGTTACAGAAATAAAATTAAATGGATAAATATCTAAGTACTTCTTAGTTCTTGAACTAATATACATTTTTGTCTAGATTGAGTTTTTGATTTTTAATTCAAACTGAAGTTTCTCGTTCCTTCTCTTCAAATAGAAAAAAATGAAATTATTCAAAACTTAGAGTTATTTTAGTTTTTTAACTAAACCTTGAACTACTCTTGTGTAGATATGTCAATTAACTGGAACAAAGATTATTTCTCTAATCAAGATATGGTTGGAAGCAAAAAACCCTAATAACTTTCCGTGCTTTGGAGAAAAATAACACAAAACATAACAAAACTTCCCCAAAAGTCATAAAATTGCTCAAATGATATTTTATCCCAGTCTCTATTCACCTTCTCAAAGCCTTCTGGACTGCACTTCCACTGTGGGAAAGGAAGCGTCATTTATCACAGCCTGCTCCTTGCTTGTGGGACCCTATTAACCTCACTGTCTGGCCCTGCCATCTCTTCTTCGGTAACCTTGAAGGACTGCTTTACCGTCATCAAAAGATGACAAAAGAACATCACCATTATTAGTCTCCTTTTTCCTAGTTTTTCCTTACCAAAAATAGGCAAAACTGCACAACTGTTTCATGCCCATAGTTAACTCAATCCTGTCCTTTGAAATGCTGTCACGTATTTGGAAACTGCCAACATGAATTTGTTCCTTATCTCTTCAATATGTCGTACATGATATTAAAAATCTTAGGTGAGTATTTGAAGGGAAGAAAGGAAAATCCAAAGCTCAAGTTTACTCTGCAGAGACCTATTCTGTTCAGAAAAACATAAAAGACCTCTGATGGGTAATGGTCTTCTGCCCAGTTCAATATCTATCCAAATACGTGCTATTCACGTACAAGCTTCTCATCCAAGGCACAGCAGCAAGCATCTACATGGATTATGAACTACCTGAAGTTTCAGAATTTCCTGTGGACTCTTCACTCCCAGAAATGCTCCTCAGTAATTTCCAACACCATCCCATTGCTGCATCCATCTGCTAACCTGATCTGTGCTTCCCGATAATCTCAAATTATAAGTGTGGCAGTGCACGTGACTGGCATCTCGTAACTCCTCACACTATGAATTCTCCCAGTTTCTCATGTGCTGCAGCTTATTGCAAGCCCCCAGGAAGAAGGGCAATCTGCATCCAAAGATGCCACAGGGCCTATTTTCTAAGCATGAACCCAGCTTGATGCTAAAGAACAGGTACCTTACAAAGAAGAAAACCGGAGAGTATAAACACTCACCACGTGATCTTTTTTTATGTGGTTCACCTAAGTATATGCTTACCATCATATTCAGTTTGCCATACATGTAGTCATATGAGCATAATACAACCAAACACATCACAAGTTAAATGCATGGAGGAATTTTTGATTAAATGAAACAAAATTTGATTATGAACAGAACAGACAAAAATTCTTCCCACTGAAGACTATTTCCTGGCCCAATTTCTATTTTCTGTCCCCACCTGCTCTGTTGTTTCACTTACTAACAGAGTATGTCAGAAATAAGTATGTAGCACAACACAGTCTTCACATTTTTAATAACAGACATATACTTTTGCTCATAGTTTCCAGGGAGGACAAATGAATCAGAAAGTGCTTGTGGAAACTTTAAGCTCAAATATTACCATTTTAAGTAAGACTGAGTTACTGAGACTAGAGCTAGAACAAAAATACCGCTAAAATTTAAATGTAATGGTAATTTTCATGCAAACACAATATGAGTAAAGGCATCTAAGCTTCACACGGGGATGACCTGCAATGGTGAGGGAATCACAGGGAAAGATAGGAAGACAGTTTTCAATAGCATCCCTTGTTTCTTAAGCAGAAATTCTGTAGAATATGTGCAAGAAGGTTCTATTAATATCTTTGGACAAGACTGAAAGGACTGTAGCAGGGAAGTGCATGTCTTGTTGTTTCATACCTAACAAACTGTTTGCTGCTTTCTCTAATATGTATTCCTTGTCAAGCTGTGGAGATGTTGATAAAAGTATTCTCCATATCCTTTTCTCATCCTCTCTCATAAAACATTGATGAAAACAGAAAAGGAACTGCACTGGGGGAAAAAGTACATACAAAACATCAACTTAAGCTAAAGTGTTTTTAAAGCAATTGTCTCAGTCTTCCATTAAAAAGTGTTGAAAAGGCTTTTTTTTTTAAGTATCCCTATCCTAAAAGAGTTCTAGCAGACAGAATATTTGGAGCAACGGTCTTTAAGCTACCATTGTCCACCTGAAATTTAAAAAAAAATAAATATTTTTAAGACAAACCACAAAAAAAAAAGGGAAATTAAAAAAATCCATCTGGGACCATGAATGGTTCTCTCCTCACTGGATACACATTCTTATAACTGAAATTTTGTAACAGCTTTGTACAACAAGGTGCCTACGATTTTATCTAGAGATCATCTAGGCATATGCGTGAAAAAATGCAGGCTATGCAGTCGAAATCTAAAAATGACCCAAATCCACCTTCCCAATGGTAAAATTGAAAGCATGATGCTATAATGAATTGGGTGTGTTTGCTTTTGATTTATTGTCTCTTCCACAAATAGTCATTGCAATATTGCAACAAAAACCGCATGGTGTTTGATAAAGTATGTTTCTGCTGGGTAGATACACAATACCCAGCAAAAGTACAATCCACACAGCAGAAGTAAAATCTTCTACACTGCTTTCTTTTTGCTTCATAGTTCTTCACTCTTTGTTTTGTCTGAGTAAAGGTGATTTAACCCTTCCTACAAAGCCTGCCTAATATGAAGTATGATCCCTCAACCTTTTCACTCCTTCCTGAGATTATCTCTTACTTTATACACATTTTGGAATTCTTGAGAGTTGAGAAATGTGCTTTCTGGGTTTTTTTGACTTTCCTCTCCAAGAGGTGGTTTGAGGTCAGGTAATATTGAATATCATACAACAGCCAAAAGAAATTGTTTCTCTAGCCAGTTCTTCTGTATTAAGAAAGAGCTTACACTTCTGAAAGTACTCTTTTTTTTTAAAAAAAAAAAAA
>VZSC01013110.1:201969-212564 GCA_013398225.1 Steatornis caripensis | reverse complement strand
AAAAAAAAAAAAAGAAAACTAATACATGTTCCTCTATGACGACACGTCACAAATAGAAATATTGAAACAAATACAAAATACAACTTATTTAACATTTTGGTCTGTATTCATAGATGCAATATTTTCTGCCAGATAAATCTCTTTTCTTATATTATCTCTTTTGTCATTGTCTGAGCTGTCTGACACTGATAAATATAACTCACTCGATTCCTTACTTTATAGAACCGGGATTGCTCTGAACTCTGATTTTATTTTGTAACAAATTCAGTGAAAATCTCTTTTGATTTTTGCATGAAGTTCAAAAAGAACAACAAAATTTTCTTTTTTAATGCATGCTACGAGTTCTAAAGACACAGATGAAACTATAGGATGTCACAGAAAGCAGGAGAGATTGCTGTGGAAAAGTCTTAGGAGAAGATTTTATTTTGGCCTTGGGCTATCATTCTGTGAATCAGTGTGGCCATCGGGTATTGACAAATGTGTCACCAATGACAACAATGAGCAAAAGGAATTAACGCAAGCAGACATTTCTTGAACTGTTTGGAAGGGAGGTTTTGGAATTTAATTAAATGTGACTTCACAGACCGTAGACTCATAAAGCTTGACTGTAGTGGTGAACGTCTTTTCCCTGTGAATGTCTGTTTTTCCTGAAGGGTGTAGATTTGGCACTATTGAAATGGCATTCTGTTTAGATAATAATCTAATAAATCGCATTTCTCAGGAGGACGAAAAATGTTTTGCATCTCTACACTAGGGAACTGACAGCACCAAGTGGCTGATAATGAGACCATGGAATTAATATTCTGTAACTGCAAGAAATGATGCTGTGCAGGGTCCTACTCACCAGTCACATGAATGTGCCAAGGAGTGATAGCGTGATGCAGTTTTGATATAGATTAAGCATTTTAACAAGCTGAAAATGATCAGCTTAACCAAAGGTTAAGGCAGGGTACTGATAGAACTGATTTGATTTTAGTCCAGTTTAATTTAAATGCTGGCAAGGAAATCTGAGGCAGTAAATGACAAACTGGTCACTGCCAAGATATTTTGGACCTCCTTTTTACAATATGAAATTGTTTGTTTCTGTGTTTTTTCATGCCCCTATGCAATGTTTATACTATTACCAATGTAAGCCAGTGAGATCTCTGTCCGAAATGCAAACATTTGGTGAAAAGTCTACAGCATTTTATGGGAGAAGTCTGACTGTGAATTATGAATGAAGGATAATTACAGAGGTACTCACCCAAAAGAAAATCCCTGATTTCCATCCCTTCAGTGGTCAGTCAGCCCTCTCTGTCTTTTACAACTCCTCTTGGACTGACCATTAGCACAGCTGAGTTCATCCCTTGGTCCTGTATTACTCAAAGGACTTGATAAGAAACTTCACTTCTGCCATTCCACTATGCAGGTTATGATCTTGTAATAGGCTGATATAGGGATTCATACCCTGGGTCAGTTATTCTGGCAAGCCACAAAGCCGCCATTGTACAGACAATCCAGCTTTAAATAGTAGAGAACGCAATGTTGCTATGGTCAAAATCCATTTATAATGTGTAAAGCAGCCTTTCAAATCAATCAAAGGCAGTGAGCTGTAAAGGAATTGCATCCCAAGGAATCTCCTTGCACTTCCATTTTAAGGTGCAGCATCTTTACAGATCTCACATCACATAAAATCTGACTTCTGTGAGAACAAATGAGGGCATTAAATTCTTTTAACTTCCACCGATATGGCTGCAACTATAAATCATGTTCAGAGTTGCCTGGAAGTCACAAACCAAAAGCTGAAAATAAAATACAACGACAAAAAATTACTTCGTTTTTATCCTGGCTCTATATTATGCACAAATGAAAACCTGTATGCAGGAGTGATGCTCAAACCCTGCAAGAAGTTACCTGTGTGATAACCTATATGCTCATTAGTAGCCTGAATTCAACCAGCAAGGAAATCCAATAGGACAACATTCATTCGTATGTGTTTGTAGGTTCAAAGGATTAGATTACTTTAAAGTGTCAGGGGCAAGTACTGTCTTCTCCTTCCAAATTCTATTTAGACATTATAAACTGTAAAGGTCATGCAGAATTTTAAAGTTTCATCCATGAGACAGTGCAGTATTTAATCCTCTGGAACATTTCCATGCGTCAACGAAGGTGAAACCTCCAAGCCACCAATGAAAAGTTTATCAGCTCTGCAAGGATCTGACAGGCTTCTCAGCAGTCTGTGAAATCTTCTACCCCTGCTCTAGGAAACCGTGAGGATGGAAGGAATTTAAAAGTTCAGCAACAAACACAAAAACAGCTGCTGGCAAAAGAAGAGCTAGTTACAAACTCAGTACAGCAAAAATACTGATGCTCTAGTTCAAGTATCAACAGCATATTCCCTGATGGCACAGCTAGATGACTTCTACTAATTCCCACATCTCCTACCGAGTACAGGAAGACTGTTGTTCCATCTGTCAGCAGTGAAGGGGAGGGGGATGGGGGGAAGTAACTTATGCCAGTTCGCTAAGAGAGATAATATCCATCTTACAGCAGCAACAGCAGCGTAGCAACAATATGCCAATATGCGAATAGCAAACCTAGAGCCCTGTGTGTCAGAGGTTTCTTGGTTGTGCTAAAGACGTATGATGAATCTTGTCTCTGCAAAAGTCAGTCGTACTGTTACACTTATTGCTGGCATTGTGGAAATTACAAATCCTAAATTTGCAAATGCTGGCAAGGCCTAAGCAACACTCCCTTGGACTCTGGGAAGTACAGAGGTATGCGACCTCCAGAGAGGAATTCATATCTACAGACAATTTTTCATGGGGGTAGCAAGAATGAAGTGGTTATTTAAAAATGTGTTAAAACAATTGCTCCAAGGTATGGGCAACAAACCTACCAGTATGGCAGAAAGTTACAAAAAGCAGTAATAGTTGACTGAATATCTGCTTGTTTTATTCACTCTTTGCAGTCTGTGCTAGAAGTTGTCCAGCAGCGTGCAGCAGCTCCTGTGGCAAGCACAGCTGCTCCTGCTATACTGTTGCCTACACAGTGCAAGAACCCAGGTAGTGTCCTGGTCCTTGTGTGAATTTCAGTGGGAGATGGCAAACAAGATTTACCATCCCCTATTATCCTTCAGGAAAGACAGTACAGATACGTAATGATTTTATGTGATTGAGAAAATCTTGTGATTTTTGTTTCACATCTTCCTTTTGGTCAGAGCCTGCTCAAAAGAGCGTGGAACATGATTCAGGTGTTCTTGGCTTATGGAAACACCTCCATACATTATTCCTCACCCCCTACCCCAGGACATTTTACCTAGTAATTTACATTTTACATTTCTTTAATTAGAAAAATTCTTTAAAAGTAGCAGAAAGGAAAGGAATTAAACATGCTTAGCAGTCTTTCACTAAAAGAAGAATACAGTGGGTTAAGGCAGCTTCTGGAGAGAATAAAGATGAAATGATTCAAGAGACAGTGTTTTCCTGATTTTGAACTTTTTTTTTTTTTTAAATTCTTTAAACAGTGGAGAAATTCAGAGGTAAGGTGCTAGGCATTTATAGTGATGTTACAGTTGCAATCAATAGTAAAACTCAGAAAACTGCAGCAATATGAGAGGACAGCAGACAGAACTAAAAGCCTCTGCCCAAGATTAATAAAATAAAATCTGCATACATTAAGGCATCAGATACATTAAATATAAGCCAATATTAATTCAAGAAATACTGGAAGAAAATAACCTAGTGAAACTACGGAAAGTATTCGTAATTTGTAAAGTAGGTTACTCTATTCATGTAGCATATTCTATTCATGCCAGTGAAATTTCTTCAGATCCTCTTTATTGGGGAGAAACAGAATGATAACTACTTCCCTTGTGAAGCTTTTAAATACCTGTGAAGGCTGCTGAGGCACAGATAAGGTGTGCCAAACCCTCAGCTACAGAGGAACCCCACATGACTCAAAGAAACCAAATGTGACCTGATGCTTACTTCTTCCATTCTTGTGTCACTGGGATGAAGTCTGAGGTATTGGGAGTCACCACAGGACTTTGTGGATATAACTTGAGCATCATCAGGGAACAGCAATGTTCCTTCCATGCATTAGATAATGCTGAGAAAAAATAAATAAAACTGTCTTTTAACTTCATAGAAAATCTCTTCACACTAACCAATTCTCCTGCGTCCACCAGCTCCAGGTATTATATATTCCATTCTTTTCTATATTCTTTCCATTACTGTACTTCTCACTTGGAGTGCTTGAACCCCACAGATGTTAGGGTTTAAGGATGTAAATATATGAGATGATTGTAAGGAGTGGAGGCATATATCATGTCCTTAAAACCAGCTGCTATTGCATTGCATGCTACATTAACTTAATTAAACCTCCTATATGGTGTTCCATATTGTTTCACTAGTTTTTGCTCAGATTAATTCAGACAGTTCAGAGGAGGTTATCCAGCAAATTGACAGTGGAACAAGGTGCAGATCATGATCCTGTATGCAATAAAAGTGATTAAATTAGTTTAAAGCGTGTGACTTCAGTGAGGAAGGCACACAGGACACATGTTAAAGTCACTATGTTAATTTGTAGAAGTGTGACATAAGGAAAACAACTAAACAAAGGAAATTCCTCAAGGAGAAGCATCTACTCAAGCACAGGAACAGGAATTCCATTGCCAAACTTCAAAAATTATGGGAGATTTTTTTAAAGGTGCAATATATTGGGAGTAGCTTGACTGATTTTTGATCAAATAAAATAGTATCAGGAAACAAGGTGATTTGAACAATTTTCCTTGAGGAAAAAAAGAATTAAAATAAATTTTTTTTTAAATTTGGATCAAAAATATGACTGGATTTCAAATGACCATTGCAAATCCCATCAACTCTAAATGCTATAGAATTTTGCTGTCTGAATTTCATAATGAAGTTAGTACTTGAACAAGACAAAAAATATCTTTTCAGGAAAAAAGGGCAGACAATTAAAGACAAATTTATTTTATTAAATTTTTGTACATGTGTGCAATATGGTCTGTAACAGTGAAGTTAAAATGCAATGTGTCATTAACATAGATTTATGAACCATATTCTAGCCCAAATATGTACCTTATCTGAAAGAATAATTGAGCTTGGAGGGTGTGTGAATGGCTAGAGACATGCTCTGCTCTCAAATTAAACGTCGTTCTTTTTTAAGTGCAAGTCTAAATATTCCTCAAAGTCCCTCTGTTTAGCATGGAAGAAAAGGAGCACAATGGGTCAAATTTTTGCTGATTTTGAAGGGAGGTGAAATGAAAACTGTGACATGTTTTCACTGCAGCACATACCAATTTCTCTCCTGGCACAGTGTATTTGAATAATGTCTTGTGGGCTGCTGTGGAATGTAAATATTCAAACACTTATCAAGTTTAAGGAAGCACAGCAACCCAACTAACAGTTATCCACGTATAAGCATCCAGCACATGCACTGTTGCTCTTCCGAGTTTCATGAGGCACTTAAAGCCAGTCTCAGTCATGCTGGTGCCAAAATAGCCCCCAACAACATGCTCTTGTATCCCTTCTAATCAATCACACCTCTTGTGGGGAGTGCCTGATGCAACTAAACAATAATAACTTTGTTTTGTAAATGTTTTTGCTCAGTCCAGCTCACCATACCTCTGTGTGTTCAACTGTTCTTAAACAAAAAAGGTGACAGAAATCTGTGGTGATGCGGAGCAGTATCATGTTTCTGGGAACAGCACGTCTTAGAGCAGCTGCACCTGTAATGTACCACAGCCTAAAAAATGATGCTGGAGTGTTCATTTCTACTAAGCTCATAAAAATTTTGTTAGTAGTGTCCATGAGGCCAAGATTCCCCCTGTAATTGCTCAACTGAACATATTTGCCTTTGACTCAAGGTTCTCTAATCCTGTGTATAGATTGGCACGTGTGAACAACTTCAGACATCTTGACTGTCTCATGGTCTCTTTGCATGACATATTGGATATGGACATATTTGATTTAGTATCTAGGAAAGTCCTTTCTGAAGCAAACAGCAACTAGAAGGAAGAAGCTAGTTCCAGCTTACAAGTGTTTAAATGTTATTTCTAAGTTGTCTTTAACTCTGAAGAAATTCCAGGGTTATGTTTCCCGGAAAACAATAGCAGCAGGCTTTCTGAAACAATGTGAATAAAATATGTGTGTTACAGGAGGAATACATAATAATCTACTTATGGATAATCTGAAGAAGTGGTTCTCAAAATATGAAAAACTCTTCCTGTGAAATAATTGCAGTATTTCTCCAAATTACCTAGCTCTTTTTCAGATCTAGAGAACAGTTGGAATAAGCTTTGTGAATATTTCATAATTTCCGCTAAAATGAAGAAATGTAATTTTACCACAAAATGTGAAACAGAAGAAAGCTTCGCAGGTTGAAATGTGCTCTTTTCTGCTTTTCAACAACACATTCACTTGGAAATCCCTTATCCAATCTAGCTTGCTTTATGCAAAGAAAAGTTTTAAAAGCAATGATCAAGAATATATAGATAATCACTGATAAAAGAAGTGTGATGCATAATACCTCAAAATTACCTTTACTGCTTTTCCCATGACTGAGATTAGAATACTCACACATTCTAATTGCCTGCATTCACTTGTTAAAAATCAGCCTTTTATATGCATTCATTCTACAGTAAATCCAAATTTCCTTACCCACCTTTTAATTCAGGCAGAACACCTATGAAATAAGAAAATCAGGAAAAATTCTACACTAATCAAGGTTACTTGGCCATTTTTATTGTATATTTTACTAAAATTTCTATTCTGTCTGACTCTTTTCTTTTGAATTACTATTCTGTAAAATAACTGGCATTTTATTCTACCTTATGGAAAGGGTCAAAGTTAAAGGTAGATTTTTGGAAAGGTTGTGATGAGAAGACAGACAATGCACTCCAGTTCTAAAAGACTTTCCATCATGTATCTTCATTGTTTATGTATCATTTGTTGTATAAGTGAGTATAAACTGATTTCAGTGAAGAAGAGTCTTGTGTGTGGTTATGGTTTCCATGAAAGGCCTGGCTTTAGCATTTTGCAGGGGGCATGAATATATTTTCTTTAGGTTTGCCTTTTTTCTTTTGTTATTCATTTCTCTCTCTCTCTTTTTTTTTTTAATCTTTTTTTCTTTTTTTTTACTTTGGCCATTGTTCAGCTGTTGCTTACAAATGTAATTCATTGCTGTCCAGTTTCCCTGGAAAGGCAAAATTAAGCAAGACTATTCTTTGAGAAACAATCCAAATCTATCTATTTTCATAAGAGGTTTGTGTATTTATGTGTGGCAGAAAAGGAAGTCTGCCTCCCTTAATTTTAAAGCTATCTTCTTTCAAGAAGAAAGACTCAAGATTCTTGGGTCCTTGAACAAAGTGAAAAATATACACAATAATGCTTTTAGTCACTGGAACTATTACTGTAAGTTCAGTAACATCACAGTATTCATCTTTTTACTGATGTAGTCACGAAAAGATTAAGCACTGAAAAACTACCTTTTTCTCTTAATACTTCTGTGCTTTCTCTTATTCCATAGTGTTACACTATCTTTTGTTTTTCTTTTGGTTAAATCCCTGCTCTGGCAGTGTTTCCTGTTATCCATGGCTTAATATAATACAAATCAATACAGATGAGGGTTCAAAAGTAACTAATCTTAGCTATTAATGCAAGATCTGTTAGAACATGTGAAGTGTATACATATGAGGGCAAAATTGTAGCTTAGAACTTTTCTCTACAGTAGGCTTAGAAAACATTTGTGTATTTAATAGCTAGTACACAAAGGTCAACTCCATCTGCAGCACTGCTGTAATGCTACATAGAAATCTGCAGAATAAGACTTCAGTCTTTCTGGTGTTGAAATTACAGTGGTCTGCCCACTGCTGAGGCCAAAGGCATAACTAAGCTGAGTAGAATTCCTGTAGCCCTCCTAAAAAATTTAAATTTGCTGCTACCGTCTACATCACAACACATTAATATGTACCTCTCAAAAGCAAAAATATTATCAAGAATGTAAAATACGTGAAATTACCATAAAGCCATAGGAAATCAACTACCAATCTAGAAAGGAGACAGAAAAATGTAGCAGCATTAAAAAAATGTAAGCACTAGAAAGGAATTTAAATTAGTGGCCTTTTAGTAGGAACCGAGTAAGTTTTTGCAGCAAAAAAGTTGCCTTTAAGAGGCATGAGTCTTGTGCAGCTATACCTTTACTCAGGTAGTCCTTCACTTGCTGAAAGGAGAATTTCTTTCCATATTTCTTGGAGATGCTTNGTGAAATTACCATAAAGCCATAGGAAATCAACTACCAATCTAGAAAGGAGACAGAAAAATGTAGCAGCATTAAAAAAATGTAAGCACTAGAAAGGAATTTAAATTAGTGGCCTTTTAGTAGGAACCGAGTAAGTTTTTGCAGCAAAAAAGTTGCCTTTAAGAGGCATGAGTCTTGTGCAGCTATACCTTTACTCAGGTAGTCCTTCACTTGCTAAAAGGAGAATTTCTTTCCACATTTCTTGGAGATGCTANTAAAAAAATGTAAGCACTAGAAAGGAATTTAAATTAGTGGCCTTTTAGTAGGAACCGAGTAAGTTTTTGCAGCAAAAAAGTTGCCTTTAAGAGGCATGAGTCTTGTGCAGCTATACCTTTACTCAGGTAGTCCTTCACTTGCTGAAAGGAGAATTTCTTTCCATATTTCTTGGAGATGCTTAATATTAGCATTGCAGAGAACAGGATCTTCAGGGAGACACCTGTTGTTAATCAACTCTTGTACCACTACTATTTTTTATTTTTAATAAAGTGTTCACATTTTTCTCTGAAGGCTCCATTTGATTATAAGGATATTTCAATTTTACTGGAGATAGGAAACCTGACGGTTATTTTTCTGATCAGACATAAAACCATACAAAATATGACATGAAACTGAACCCAGAGAGTGGATATTTAATATTTATAGGTACTTAAACATGACTTAAATTACTGACACATGCAGTGAAGAAGGTTCTATACATGAGAAAGCACCATAAATTCATACAAACAAAACACTGTCATTTTAGTATAAGTATCTTGGATTTGGACTGAAAAATAAATATTTCAAAGACTGTGACTCAACAGTTGAAAAACAAAAAACAAAGATCAGCTCCAGAAATCTCAGTAACTGAGGGTGTGACATCGTAAAAAATGTTTCCTGAAAATGATTCTCTCATGAACAAAGATTTCATTAGAAATCTTCCAGGGGACTCAGCCACTGGAAAAATAATTTGTTTCCTTTTCACTGACTTGCAACTAGTCGGAGGTCACTTTTCTTTGTATTTTTAAAGAAGCTACTTCATTATATTCCTCTCCCATTTTGCCAAAAGGCAAAAGGATTTATTGCAAAGTCCTCAGCTAAGCAGAAAGGTGAGAGAGAATAATGGCTCCGTATTTCTAATAGCAACTACAATAAAAAGTTACCCCATTCATCTGTGTGAATAGTACCTGAATATGAGATTAGATTCATATCTTGCATTCTGGAAGCCAAATTTAAACATGCATCTACATACACACATGCACACCTTCATGACCAGGTGGACAAGCATGCACTCCATATTACTTTTATTTCTCTTCTTTCCAGCTCTATAGAACTGCAAGAACACAAAAAGGTGGAGAAGGAAGAAAGGAAGTTTGATCAGCATGTCAGAAAACTTTCAACACACTTGTAAGAAAACTGAAAAGTCGGATTACAGCCACAGACCTCTTACGGAGCTAGGAGAACCAACCTAGCCTGTTCCCAGCTTCCACAGCTATTTGCTCCCTACAGTACAAATGCCAGCAGCCACCTCTAGGTGATGGATTTACACCATGATCACCGCACTGTATCACATTCCAGATGATGAAGCATCTTCACATTGAATGACTGGTAGTAAATCAAATTTATTAACAGTGCATACAGAAGTCACCAGTTCCTTTTCAGTCCTTCCTCTTCCTTTCCAAAAGGGCAATTCATGAACTGGGGTTGAGTAATGGTGCGGCTGCGGCTGCTAGCACAATTTATGAAATGAAGATCTTATCTTAGTGAGCAATTTGTGTAATAACAGGTTCAATGGAACTATTTGGGAAGAAATCTTCACAACCAAAAAGACTTCCTTAATACTCATTCANTGCGGCTGCGGCTGCTAGCACAATTTATGAAATGAAGATCTTATCTTAGTGAGCAATTTGTGTAATAACAGGTTCAATGGAACTATTTGGGAAGAAATCTTCACAACCAAAAAGACTTTCTTAATACTCATTCACATTTTATTGTACATAAATCATCCAAACATACTAGGGATTTAAAATGTTGGACTGAGGTGGGCTTATCAGGGAAGTGCTGTTTCAGCAGAACACCATAGCATGTACATTACCCATAAGTATGTAGCTAACCTGATTGAAGTCATAGACAGCTTAGGCACACAGCTGGAAGAGGAGTATGTTCCCAGCTCCAGAGGGTTTATGACTGTAAAAATGTTCTCCTCCCACAACTCTAAATGCTTTCAACACATAAAAACATAACCCACAATGATATTAGCATCTCATGAAATACATTATTACTACAGAAGTAGAGTCATCTTATTTATGGGAAGGGAA
>VZSC01013110.1:165875-193654 GCA_013398225.1 Steatornis caripensis | reverse complement strand
AAAAAAAAAAAAAAAGAAAAAAAAAAAAAAAAAAAAAAAAAAACAGGTCAGATGAAAAAAATTCTTTATGGGACATTTCTTTACAAAAGGGAAAAATAATTCTTTTGAGACATCTTTAATCTGAATGTTGGCATCTTTATAAACAGAAGTATTGCTTGAAAGCAAAATATATTTATTTTGTATCAAAATGCCAGAACAAGATATCCCAAAGTTTCTCCTTTTCTACCTATGGAGGAAAAGGAAGGTCCTAAATTAGCTAATGAACAAAACTCTCTGTAGTCTATCACTGAATAAAGTCTCGTTGCTGAAGAATTTTATGTAAAAAATCACACTAGGAATACATACGCTTGGCACAAACACCCATACAGCAGCCTACAGGCAGTGTAAAAAATGTGCTTATCTTAAATTTCTTTTTTCTTTTTTTTTGCTTGCCTAGCAAGCTGCTGCAAACCAGTTTCTGCTGGTGTGAGACTGACGCTTTCATCTAACAGGGAAAAACTTTCAACTCTGTACAAAGGAAAACATTGCAGAAATCTCATTTTTCTCTAAACTGTAACACCATGTCTACACCACAAGGAAGAAATTTAGGGTTTAAAAAATATTAGAGCCACATCTTCATGATACAATACCTAAGCATCTTATCCCTGTGCGTCCACAGATCTAATGAGCATTCCGTGCTGATTATTCACATGCTCTGAAATACTTTCTAAACCTTACACTTGATGAGAAATGGTCATTCAAGATGAATAGTTGTTTGTCTAAAATTCGTTCCCAATTAATTGCATCCACACCAACTGGTACATGGCTATTTGTGCTGTATTTGAACTTATTTTGTAGTATATTAAAACCTGTAACAATTGGCAAAGTTTATCATACTAAGACCATTCGCAATTTCATTATAAGTTGTGTTGGGTCTGTGTGGTGGGGCTTTGGTAGCTGGGGAAGGGGCTACATGGGTGGGTGGCCTCTGTCAGAAGTTGCTCAAAGCTCCCTCAGCTCCAAATCTGAGGTCGGGTCATTTAGAGACAATAGATGTGCTTCTGCGACAGTGTTTTTAAGAAGGGGACAGAACAAAGAAACAGCTGGTGAGACCTGCAGCAGAAGGAGGAGGAGGATGTGACGAAAATAGCTATGCAGACACCCAGAGTCAGTGAGGAAGGAAGGGGATGATGCATGCCAGGAGCAGAGATTCCTGTGCAGCCCACGATGAGAGGGCAGGCTGTGCCCCTGCAGCCCACAGACGATCCGCGGTGAAGCAGCCCATGAAAGATCACAGTGGAGCAGAGACAGACCGGCAGCCTGTGAAGGACCCCACACCAGGGGAGGAGGTGCCTGCTCCCAAAGCAGACCGTGACCCCGTGGGCAGCCCGTGCTAGGTCAGTTCATTCCTGAGGGACTGCCCTGCGTGGGAAGGACTCACATCAGAGGAGTTCATGAGGGACTGTCTGCCATGGGAGGGACCCTATGTTGGAGCAGGTGAAGCGTGTGAGGAGCCCTCCCTGCCTGAGGAAGAAGGAGCAGCAGAGACAATCTCTGGCGAACTGACTGCACCTCCCATTCCCTGTCCCCCTGTGCCGCTGAGGGGGGAGGAGGGAAAGACATCGGGAGCCAAGGGACTCGAGCCCGGGAAGGAGAGAGGGGTGGGGGAAGGTGTTTGTTTTTAAGATCTGGCTTTTGTCTCCTTATCCTGCTCTGTTTTTGTCTTTTTATGACCAATTACATTGAATTTCTTCCCCACATTGAGTCTGTTTTTGCCTGTGACCATAATTGGTGAGTGAACCTTCCCTATCCGTGTCTCGATCCACTGGGTTTCCTTACATTTTCTCCTCATCCCGGTGTGTGGGGGAGGAGTGAGAGAGCGGCCGTGGGGTGCTTTGTTGCCGTCTGAGCTCAGCAGTAGCAACAGGACATGACTTGCTTTTGCAGATTATTTGATTGTCATAAAACAGAGTGGAATCAAGATCTATAAATGGAACAAATAAAAGGAAGAGATATGTAAACAAAAATATAAGTGATATTTGGTACACTGTATTCCTTCTCCACATCCCTTGCAGCTCAAGAGCCTTGTTTTGTTCAGCTTTAGGCAACTGATTTACACAGCTATAGAGCCTAAGATAGACTAGTGGGTTCCAATAGTCCTAGCAAGTAGACATTGAGGAGGAAATCCACATCAGTATGGGTATCATCATTTGAACTCAAGTATAGTTTCAGCTCTCTTCAGTTATGCTTACTATGGAGAAATTCAGCACAGTTTCACTGCTCTTTCCTGGACATCACTAATACTTTTCCCCATCCCAAAGAAACTGTGCAAACAGAATCAATCATTTGAAACTGAACTGATCTGAACCAGAAAATGTCCAACATTTCCTACCTTGCTTTTCTTTTGAGAGGGGGTTGGCTTACTTTTTTGCTGTTGTTCAATTTTGGTTAAAGGGTTTAATATCCAGAAGTGAAAGAAGTTGTCTGGCTTGAACCTGATAGACACAAAAAGTCTTTGGTTTACATCTGCAAGCAATGTTATAGCAAGCCTGATGTGCGTATGGAAGTAGTTTAAGTATGTATACAAACCAGGTATAATGGCATGCCAGACCACTCATACCCTGTCTAAAGAAACCCCTGCACAGCATTTTCTCGCTTGTAGGAAAAAAACTGATCTGCATGAGTTCAATTTGCCTTGTACTTGCCTTGTATCAGATACTGCCACTAACAAGTCACCCATTCAGAACTGCAGCGTCCCAACAATATGACCAGATTAATTTAAGAAAAGAAACACAGGAGAGAACTTATTTCTTGAGAAATAGCATGATAATTAAATACTAGATTATTGAAATTTCATCCAGAACAGTCTGAGCAGATCTCAGCAGACAGTAAGGCAAGAAAGAAGGTAAGGCCAAACAAAGGCAAAATGGAAAATCCAACATACTGCAGATTGGAAAAGACATCCATGATGGCAAATGCCAAGTAACATTTGAACAGCCTATATATGTACATAAGACAGGAACTTCAGGGACAAGAGCAACAAAGAAATAGAATTTTTCTCCATTCCAGGTACCTCCATTGGCATGTTACATCAATACACAAAGGAATTTATCAGCTTGGGACCCAAGAGTGAGCATCCATGCTGCTACACTATCTGCCCTTCAGCAGGACTAATTTCTTTGGCCTCCCTGCTATGTGACATGGCTAGACATCTTCCATTGCAAAACAAGGAAACACATTCGCTATTGCAAAAGACTTCTGTAATGGAAGTATAGAATTTTTTTATCTCTAAAAGCAGTGCTTTTCTAGCATAAACAACCTAAGCTTACAACATGACAATGACTCATTGTTGACATCCACATAAGGGTTTTTTGTCAGTTAGGGGCGCTTTTTGCTAGTGCCATTATAATAGCTTGAAGATCAGAAAGTTTTCATCAGGATGCTGGCCTAGAGTTCAGAGTCTTCTACAGCCTCTGTTAAATAAAAGATTCACCGTTATCCTCAAGTCATTCCAACCCCTCTTACTGAAACCTTTCTCCTGGATGTTGACTTCACAGACTGTATCTTCATGAGCAATCAACATGGTACAACAGCAATGGATCTGTAGTGAAGAAAAGTTGGTACAGAGGATGTGATCACCACACCGCACATGATTCAGGGGAAATTTACTCTCTAATAGCTCTGGTGTGGTCCTGTAGATGGAACATCCTTTCGCAATCAGAGTGCTTTAGCAGAGCTTCTGGAGTGTATCTTGCTGTTTAGTTTTCCTTTAAAGGACTCCACAAAACCAGTCAGCAAGTACTGGGAGATTCCTTCAAAAGTGCATGTCTGACCTGAATCAAAATGCTAATGTCGGCAGACCACAGAGTATCATCACAAGAGCAGGCTGTGACCTATGTAGGAATGCAGAGGCTGAGAGGACAAACTCGAATGCCAAGGGCCCTCTCAGGAGAGCAGGGGATGAGCAAGAATATTGTCTTGTTCAGTTTAAGGATTACACTAGAAGAAGCAGAAACAAAATCAGTGACGTTGAAACATAAATTAATAACGTATTGATCTGTGGAGTGTAAAATACAACTCTATTGCTGCAGTCTATAAAAAACATAAATCAGACTACTAATATGCCCAAATCCTGCATAACCAGCCACCGGTATATCTAGCAGGAGGTTAGATAGATTTGTCCTACTACAGTCTGTCTGTTGAAAGATACAGAGATACTGTTGAAGAGCTATAGGGGAAAAAAGAAAAAATCCTTCATCTTATTTTTTCTGTAATTGCTACTGCTTTTGTGGTTAAGGTCTGACAAAAAATGATTGCTTTGCTATTCTACCTAGGGTTTTTTTCTTGCCTGGTGATGTCGAGCAAGAGCTAAGATAAGAAACATAGCTGAGAGGGTGCCGCAACTTGTTAAGAACATGGATTATTATCCGCTTCTACTCTTTCATGTGGGTACAAATGATACCGTACAACAGAACCTGGCCAGGATCAAGCAAGACTACAAAATTCTCGGGGTGCGAGTGAAAAACATTTGTGCCCACGTCATCTTCTCCTCGATTTTACCAGTTAGGTGTAAGGGTGACACCAGGAATAGATGGATAAAGAACACCAACTTCTGGCTACGTGGCTGGTGTCGTCGTGAGGGTTTTGGTTTTTATGATAACAGGACGTTCTTCAGTGACTCCAATCTGTTGGGGACGGATGGGTTCAAACTGTCTAGAAGGGGCAAGAGAAACTTTGGCAACAGGCTGGCCAACCTGGTGAGACGAGCTTTAAACTGAAGGACTTGGGGGGTGGGGTCCAAAGTGACAATACTCATGATAGTGCAACTGACTGGGGAATAAGCCAGGCCAGCCAGGGCAGTGAAAAAGGTTCCTTAGCTGCCTCGCAAAATGAGAAGCAGGAGGCCAACTACTTCAAGGATGTGTGTGACTACAGTGGATCCTCTTGCACTCCTCCAGGGAAACCTGCGTGCTCAACTACCTCCCTGAAGTCCCTGTACACCAATGAACACAGTATGGGGAATAAATAGGAAGAGCTAGAGATCTGTGCATGGTCAAAGGGCCGTGATCTCATTGCAATCACAGAAACATGGTGGGACAGCTCGCATGACTGGAATGCAGTCATGGATGGCTATGTACAGGACAGGACAGCAAAGTGTGGTGGTGGAGTAGCTCTTTATGTGAGAGAGCAACTTGAATGCATTGAACTCTGCCTAGGCGCGGATGAAGAATGAGTCAAGAGCCTAGTGGTAAGAATTAGGGGTGAGGCCAATATGGGTGACACCATTGTGGGTGTTTACTACAGGCCACCTGATCAGGATGAGGAAGTTGATGAGGCCTTCTACAGACAGCTGAAAACTGCTTAACAGTCACAGGCCCTGTTTCTCATGGAGGACTTCAACCACCCTGATATCTGCTGGAAAAACAACGCAGCTAGGCACGCACAGTCCAAGAGGATCCTGCAGAGCATTGATGATAATTTTTTAACACAAGTGGTGGAGGAGCCAACAAAGAGAGGAGTCCCGCTGGACCTGATACTAACAAACAAAGAAGGACTCGTTGGGGATGTGAAGGTTCGGGACACCCTTGGCTGCAGTGAACATGAGATGGTGGAGTTCTGGATTCTGCGTGGACGAAGCAGGGAAACAAGTGAGATTATAACCCTGGACTTCAGGAAAGCTAACTTTGCCCTCTTCAAAGACCTACTTGGAGGAATCCCATGGGTTAGGACTCTAGAAGGCAGGGGGGCACAAGAGAGCTGGTTAATATTCAAGAACCTCCTCCAAGCTCAAGATCGGTGCATCCCTACGAGTAAGAAGTCAAGTAAAGGAGGCAGAAGACCTGCGTGGGTGAGCAAGAAGCTTGTAAAAAAACTCAGGGGAAGACGTAAATGTACAGGATGTGGAAACAAGGACTAGCCACTTGGGAGGAATACAGGAATGTTGTCAGAGCATTCAGGGATGCAACGAGGAAGGCTAAGGCCTGCTTGGAATTGAAGCTGGCAAAGGAGGTCAGGGACAACAGGAAGGGCTTCTGCAGGTACATTAGTAGCAAAAGGTAGACTAGGGAAAATGTGGGCTCACTGATGAACAAGGAGGGCACCCTGGTGACAGAGGGTACAGAGAAGGCAGATGTACTGAATGCCTTCTTTGCTTCAGTCTTCACTGCTAAGGCCAGCTCTCAGGATTCCCAGTCCCCAGATGTAAGAGAAAAAGCCCGGAGAAGGGAAGACTTCCCCATGGTCGAGGAGGACTGGGTCAAAGACCACTTAGGCAAACTGAACACCCGCAAATCCATGGGCCTGGTAAGATGCAACCATGGCTGCTGATGGAGCTGGCAGATGTTATTGCCAAGCCACTCTCCATCATCTTTGAAAAGTCGTGGAGAACAGGAGAGGTGCCTGAGGATTGGAGGAAAGCCAAAGTTATTCCAGTCTCCAAAAAGGGCAAGAAGGAGGACCTGGGAAACTACAGGCCAGTCAGTCTCACCTCCATCCCTGGAAAGGTGATGGAACAGCTCATTCTGAGTGTCATCTCTAAGCATGTGGAGGAAAACAAGGCTATCAGGAGTAGTCAACATGGTTTCACCAAGGTGAAATTGTGTTTGACCACACTGATGTCCTTCTGTGATGGCACGGCTGGCTGGGTAGATGAGGGGAGAGCAGTGCATGTTGTCTACCTTGACTTCAGCAAGGCTTTTGACACTGTCTCCCACAAATTCCTCAGAGGTAAGCTTAGGAAGTGTGGGCTAGATGAGTGGACAGTGAGGTGGATCAAGAACTATCTGAATGGCAGAGCTCAGCGGGTTGTAATCAGTGGTGCAGAGTCTAATTGGAGGCCTGTGACCAGTGGTATTCCCCAAGGGTCAGTGCTGGTTCCAGTCCTGTTCATCATATTCATCAGTGACCTGGATGAAGGGACAGATGAGTGTACCCTCAGCAAGTTTGCNCAATGGCATCCTGGGGTGCATTAAGAAGAGTGTGGCCAGCAGGTCAAGGGAGGTGATCCTCCCCCTCCACTCTGCCTTGGTGAGGCCACATCTGGAGTGCTGTGTCCAGTTCTGGGCTCTCCAGTTCAAGAGAGACAGGCAACTACTGGAGAGAGCCCAGCAGAGGGCTACAAAGCTGATGAGGGGACTGAAGCATCTCTCTTATGAGGAAAGGCTGAGAGACCTGGGTCTGTTTAGCATGGAGAAGAGAAGACTGAGAGGGAATCTCATCAATGCTTATCAATATCTAAAGGGCAGGTGCCAAGAGGATGGGGCCAGGGTCTTTTCAGTGGTGCCCAGTGACAGGACAAGTGGAAAAGGGCACAAACTGGGACACAGGCAGTTCCACCTGAACATGAGGAGGAACTTTACTGTGAGGTTCACAGAGCACTGGAACAGGCTGCCCAGAGAGGTTGTGGAATCTCCTTCCGTGGAGATATTCAAAAGCTGCCTGGACCTGTTCCTGTGTACCCTGCTCTAGGCACACCTGCTATAGCAGGGGGGTTGGACTAGATGATCTCTGGAGGTCCCTTCCAACGCCTATCATTCTGTGATTCTGTGAAGAGCATCTTATTTTTTTCATACTATTAGATTAAGACTCCTTCATTTATGTTCACAAATAACAGCCAGAAATCCTTTAGAAATATGCTTTTTTATGGCTTAATTTTATACTTTTAGTTATACTTTGTGCATATAGATTATAATTACAGCTTACAGTTCATCAAAATAGCGATGTTCCTGTACATAATAGAAGACAACATCTTTTCAATCATGGATAGCTACTAAATTCACAAACACTCACTTTACATAGCTTTTACTGAACTTTGTTTTTAAAGTTTGCTGTGTACTTTCAAAGTTTTGCCCACCTTAACTCGAACAGGAAATTAATAACTCTGTGTTTATCACTGTAGCATGCAATATTTAGATCTGGTCACTTATATTTACATTAAGACAAGTCATTGCTCCAATTTGCTTGAATTTTCTAGGGAAATTCATAATAGCTGATTATGTTCTGAAATGACATGACTCAAAGATTCAAAGCTCCTGAGCTTTCCACAGTTTTAGAAACAAGACAGTTCTTAAAAGAGTGGGAAAACAAAAATGAGGTGAGACAAGAACACTGCTTTAAATCATAATTATTCAGAGGCTCAGTTGCTTAGAGCAGGTAGAGCTCTGCTGGGTTCAGCAGAGCTGCATGCTCTTGCGCTGCTTTAGGATGCAGTCAGGATTACGCAACATGCCTCCCCTCCACTCCTCGATTCTGCATTATGCCCTTGCAACTTGAAAACAGGCTTTTAGAAATGCTTTGCATTCCAATGTCTATTTAATGATGGTCGATCTATTTTAACAAACTTTTCAAACACTGTTTCCGGATCTCTCTATTTTTATTTTTAATAAGGCTATGTAAAAAGCAAGTATAAATAAAGTCCTAATACAATACTACTACATAAACACATGTGTTTTGCTCAGAACAAGAGCTCTGGAGAGATAATTAACTCAAATTGTAGGGGTTTTGTCCAAATGCTCTGCAGTTACTGACAATTTCCCCACTTTTAACTATCTTATAATTACAAATGGTCTGTATGCCAGACCACTTTGTCATTTTTCTGTTGGCTAGTAAGAAATAAAAGCTCAAGCTGTAGTCTGCCTTCTTTCTTTATTCCATATTGTACCATCTCCATGGTTGCTGAATACAAGTTACTCACTCGCATGCCTTAATATCATATAGAAATTCCTTTTACAAAACAGCCATTATATTAATATCTAAATATCCATTTATCATGATAGTAAGCCTTTTTTTATGTTATGTTATTTATTTTTACACAATTTTGTGATGATTATGTAACAATTGAACTCATGTTCAGAACATGATAATATTTTCTTTCCCATGTACCTAACCACCATTGCTATGGCAATAGTATCCCTAGAACATGGTCTGAAGTGTCTGCTTATAGAGGTTGATGATCTGGTGAAATAAGCAGTGTTTAAGGGGGCTTTTTTAGTAAGAAAATGTATTTGGTCAAGTTAAGGTTGTACGATAGTTATCAGTCTCAAAGACAAGAGTATTATTTGTCTTGTTGGCAAGCTGGACTTCTTGTTTTAAGGTTTTGGATTTGTTGCAGGAGATGTTTCTGTGGGGTTGAATGTTGCTTCCTGGTAGTAGTCTAATTCATCAGAGCAGATATTAAAGATTCGTATCACTTTTACATGTGTATTACATCAGCAACTCAGCATCAGATCTGTTTGAATGGCCAGAAAAATATTTTAATTTTTGAGGAAGTCATCAGGTTTCCGTGATGGCAACATAAGCATAAAATAGCTATCACTGAACATCAAAAGAAAGAAAAGGAAAATATCTGATATGAATCTCAGGGTCCCTTCTTCTTTCCTATATATTTTTAATGACAGTTTCTATGTAAAACCTCTAGTGATGACAACTTTCTATCTTTCCTTCTCTCTGTTTTTAAAAGAGTAAAGACAACCATTCTACAGAGAAGATTGGTCTATGAATATAGGCTGATGTTAATAATGATGAACTGCCAGTGTTCCATGAGACTGTGTAAGCCACATATTCCTTGGCGGACTGATTCTCCCTTGCCTTTGCTGCGCTCTCTCTTTTTTATGAGCCCGGAGGACCAAGGGAATAACTTAAACACTGTTCACACTACAAGTGTCACAAGGAGATACCAACTAGCCAGACTAATATCAAAGTTGTTTCATAAAAAGTCTTACAATGAAACTTTTTAAAAGCAATAGTACATCAATAGCAAATCGTTTTCTTCTGTCAAAGAATTACCCAAATCCAATGCCTTACATTAAAAGAAAGAAACAGGACACATGAACACACATCTGAAGGGTTGATTTTTATTTGGTTTTCTATTAGCACAATGACTATCCATAAAATTATTTTTTCTTATAGCTAACAGAACTGATTATATTGCAGTCAACCTCCAAACTTATGCACCAGTACATATTCCTAAAGAAGCGTTATGTATTTGTGTAATATAATCAGAGTGCATACCAATGCAACATAGTTGTATTGGTAAACAAAAAACCATCCCACCTCTATTATGTATCAATGCAGACCTAAAGCCAGAATAACTAGCCTGGCATCTGGAAAGGTTCCTTTGGTATGAANCCAGTACATATTCCTAAAGAAGCGTTATGTATTTGTGTAATATAATCAGAGTGCATACCAATGCAACATAGTTGTATTGGTAAACAAAAAACCATCCCACCTCTATTATGTATCAATGCAGACCTAAAGCCAGAATAACTAGCCTGGCATCTGGAAAGGTTCCTTCGGTATGAATGACAAAACTCCCGCTGACATTAGTGGATCTAACGGCTCACTCTAAGCAACCTCATTTCATTTAAATAGATTTTGGCTTTGTTTTCCTGGATTTTAAACGTATTTTGGACTTTTTGAATTATAATACATGTATTTAATCATCTCTCAGTTGAGTAGTCACCACTAGGACAAAGACTGCAATTAATGACCATAGAAATGTATCCAAGCCGTAAATTTATAAACTATGGGCACACTCCTTGGGGAAGTAGCTTAGGGTAGCAAACACAGGTAAATCAGAGCTTGTTGTAGTAGATAGGATGGTGTAAGCCTCAAAGATATCATCAGTGGGTTTGAACTTGTTTTGTAGTATGGCAAGATTTGAAATAGCCATCTTTTTCTTCAGAATATGCATATGTTGGCACTGTTGTCTTAAAGCTTCACTTCTACAGAAATATTTCCACACTATGGCACAAACATTGGCCAACATGCCATTTTGCAGAACTGCTCCCTTGGTTCCCATCCTCTTGTTTAACCTTAATTGTGCTTTAAGGTTTCTTTACTTCCTCCTCTTGGGAAGGGAAATAAAAGAACCCTGTGGTAGCTGAATCTAACCGTAGTGAAACCTACTGAGAAAAGTACTGACCTGCTGCTGAACTCAGATAACAAGCAGCTTATGCCTCCAGCAGACAGCTCATGCCCTTTAGAGAAAGGAGACAGACAAACAGAGAAACTTGCACTGGCAATTGTACGGGCTATTCTTCTATCTTCCCTTCATGAAACAAACACATAACCCAGTTCAAAACCCAGTCAGAGGTATCAGGAATATGCAGTATGGTAGTAAGGTCTCAGAAAGCAATAAGGAAGACAAGAAAATAAGTTTTAGATTCACCCAGTTGTATTTATATGGACTATGCTGTCCTTTTTCCTTCCATATTTTTACCACATTGTCAAAATCATCTCAAGTAAACGCAGTCAACTGACTTGGATACATCTTAGCCTGCTCTCATTTCTCACAGTGGAAAGAATAAAGATGTGTCTGTCAGTGGATGAGAAGGCAGTACAGTTGATGTGTCTTAAGTATAATAAGCAAAAAATCCTATCTTCCTGGTATATTTTCAGAAACACCAAAGTCTTAAATAACACTTTCACATATGTGTCCAGGAGCCATTGAATTTTTATAAAAAATACATGGCACTATCAAGTGTCAGGTTAAATCTGATTTCCTAATAAAAGATGTATCTATGAGGTAGTTCATCTAACAGCAGAGGTGAACCCAAATAGCTTTCTTGTCTATATGTAACCTTTTTTCCTAAGATTTTAGAAAAACAAATCAATGAAAATGAGGTGTTTGTTGTACAGCAGAAACACAATGAATGACTGGGGCATAAGAAGACTTCTCTGGACCTGAAGGGGCTGTGCAGAAAGAGTAACTTTTGGACACGCTGAATACAAAAGAACAGAACAGGTGTCTTCAGTACAAGCTCTGTGCTTTAGACACAAGTTATCTAATGCAGGATGGTTTAAAACATTTTTAAAACATTAATTCACAATTATAACAGCAAAAGATTTAGACATGAAAAGCAGGAATTAGAAGAATTTCTGAAAATGTTTAAACCATTTCATATTAGCTGTGTTCAAAATGAAATGTTTAATTTCATTACTGTAAAATGTTTCCTTTCAAAATTAGCAAAATTTTTGAAACAGTTTGTCTAAAATTGTTTCCCAATTAATCCTATCCATGCCCTCTGAGATTTTTTGATCTTGCAAAAAATATTTTAAGAGGCCATAAACTGAAATGAATCATCCTTTCTGCATTTAACCAAAGTAGTTCTGTTGATGATGTAGTAGTTTTTTATAACAAAATCTTAGACAAAAATGTTCTGGTTCAAGAGATTGTCTATTTTTCTTCATTTTTTTTTTAGCTACTGAATTAAAATTTTATTATCTGCTTAACATTAAACATCAATTTATTTAAAAATTCATGTAGAAACACATATACATTTTTTAACAAGAACTCTTTTTAACAATATTTCTGAGCTTGATAATACAGAGTGTATAAAACAATTAAATTTTAAGGTATCCTTTAATAACTGAGACAAACAGAAAAATTTTCTTATTGCAAATTGAGTAACCTTTGCTGCAGCTTACTGAAAATGGGAACTCATCTTTATTTATGATATGTCAAATCCCAGGTGTATTATATTTGGGGAGCGGGGAGATTATTTGGATGCTGAAGACCAGGTAAAACTTAATATGTTAATGTCAATAACGTATTAAAACAGTTGGGAGTTATGACGATATTGAATTAATGATTTAAGACTGATATTGTGATAAATATTGATGTTTCTGTTAATAAATATGACTTCAATAGTTCAGTTTATTTATTCTGGGGGACAGCTGCCTACAAAACTCTGATTTGAAATCAAAGAGGTTTAGTTAGTCATTTTACATTTAGCTATGGTACCTCCTTGTCTTCCAGAATGCTGTAATTCAGAATATGAATACATTTGTGTTTAACTCTTTAAAACTAAGAGTAAGAACCTTCTTTACTGTAATATCATGCAGAAACTCCAGGGCACAAGGTCCAGCTGTGTCTGGCTTTAGCACCTGTATTAGAAGATGTCTCTTTAGCAGGAGATGTTGGAGCATGTTGGTGGAACTAGCAAATGATCATGATCCAGTATTGCAAAAATAAGAATCAGAAGAGAAACTGGAAAACTCTCAGCTTTAAAAAAATCAAACTATCAAGGAAACACATTCAGATCCACATGAACCTTCTCTTTCCAATATATTTCAGAACTAAAACAAGGAAGTTTGGGATCCTCTAAGCACAATACTATGATGGGCAAAAATCATTCAGTGGTACCTATGAGCTGATTTATTAAGCCGTAATCTACTGTTCAAGCTCTCTCTGTGTCACAGTGATCTGTGATGGTGTCAGTGGCACAGATCCCATACTTTATTTTTATATGAAACTTCCCCAAAACCCATTGAGATAGGAAGGCTCCGCATTCACTCCAAACATGGAGTTGCAGACTGGGAGCACAGCTGAGGCCAAGTAGTATTTTAGCATGCTGAGACACAACTGAGGCAGAGGTTTTTTCTTCGGTTGTAAAAAGAGTGTGAATGGAGAGAAGCAGGTTAATGGGGGACCATGAACATTTGTCTGTTCTGCTGAACAGTGCTATGCTTGTCTAAATTTTGTTACGCTTTTTATGAACTCTGACCAAGGAAGAAGCAGGAATCATGCCATAAGGAAAACCACACATATCTTTCTAATGAGTGAATCTTCTGATCATTAGAATGTGTTAATCACCCAATAACCAGGAACATTATTTAGATAATTATTATAGACTTATGAAACAGAGGTTATTGAAAATGAACACTTAGCTGCTCAAATTAATTCCACATCATTTATGCTTCCTGCATTAACAAAATGTATGTCTTGTATTTGGGTTTCAGTATGCATCTACAGATATGAAGTGAGGCCATTCATGACTTATTTATATTAAATTAAGTACGTGCTAAGAAAGAAGAGATGTCACTCTGACTATAAAAATTCTAGCAAACAAAGGGGAGTTTATAGGAATAAAAAAAAATGTTTTCATTGCAATTTTCTGCACATCCGGTATGCAGCATAGAACTGAAACATTTTGCCTACAAAACTACAGGCATGAATCAAGATGATCCGCCCAGGATTACCATTCCAGAGGCTTTCCCATGGGATGGTAGCTGATTTGTATTCAGTACATGTGTACCCACCTAAATATTTATTCCAACCTTACCAATAAGACAATTAAGGATTTGTTAGGCTGTATGGGGAACTAAATTCTCAAACAAAATATGTCAATGCATCGACCTTATTCTGAATCAAAGAAGCCCAGACACCTTAAATGTCACCAAAACAAGGAAAACGGAAATCTTGTGATGGAGTGCCACTAAACTGTAAAACACTATCACAGCTGGTACCAGAAGCAGTAATTAAGTATGAGACTATACTTTTCAGACTAAAGGAAAAAGAGTTCTGACCATACGGAATTTACAATCTATAGAAGAGTGGTTGGTCAGAGATTTATCAAGAGATACAAAACCTTTTTAAAAAATTGTTACTCACATTTTAAATAGGCAGCAAAATAGCCTATATGAAGAATTGAAGAAATGAAAAAATTTAATTAGAACTTTATGTTTGGGGTGTTTTCCCAACTTACCGACCACCCTCTGCCTCAGCACAGCTTCAAAATACTTTCCAAAGGAAAACACACTATCAGTTTCACAAAAATCTAGGTCTGCCAAGTCACAGCAATAAGTGAGGTACATTTTATGCTTTAACACTGTTCAATTTTGCCCGGGTCACTGGTAAGAATTATTGCATATAAATACATATTTCTTCATCACATAAATTAGATGCTTTTTTTCCTTTTTTTTTTTTTTTAAACCACTGATTGCAAGCTTGAGAGCATATGTGATCTACCTGTGTAGGAAAGTTAGCTAGCTTCAACTGAAAGAAAAACAGGAAATTACTGTAGAGTTAGATTTGAGCTAACTTTAAGCTACAGTTGTCACTATACATTGCTACATAAACACAATCTATTTCATTCCCCTCTGATAGCTCTTAACAGGTAGTACTATAAGCATATTTGTCATTCATAGAAACACCTGCTGGTTTTTCTCTCTCTTGTGGACATTGTTCTCAATTAGCCAGAGAAAACTCAGTCTCAATATTTGAATCCTAAATACTCTGTTTTACCATCTGACACTAATAGAATCATTTATCTAGGTAAGAAGGAGCTGGTTAAGACAGATCCTGAAAACATTGGATTATGAGTCACACACCAGACATTCATTAGGAATTTACTTATTCCTATTTCTTTTCAAGCCAATGATTTCTAGATTTCTAGTGATTCCACTTGTAGCTTACCAGCAACATAACTCAAAAACAGGTGTCTTCACTCAGTTTAAAAATGCCTATTTTTACCTACACCATAAATGCAAATACAGCTAAGAAGTGCAAAACAAAAACTCGTAGATTCTTCAGCACTATGCACATGTGCTAGAACACATATTAGGACTCCAAGAAGTGATATGCCATCTCCGAAGGAAAACAAAAATCCCTGATCTTTGCTATGTCCAGCATCCTCTGGATATTGTTTAGTGCCACCAACTCTCACTCAGGCCATCTATTTTTTTTGTGGAGTAACATTTCAATGGTACTGAAGTCGCTCGTCTGCAACATGATGAAGGCTGGCTACAGAAGGTTCTCTCAACTTTTTATATGGCTTGCTAGCAAAGGGCTTCCAAAGAAACGACCATGAAATCATTTGCAGAAGGATTTTTAGTTTTAGTAGGTATATAAACATACAGAGGTGAACACTCCACATATTCTCTCTCGCCTTTAGGTATTTTATTACATTGCCGTCAAAAAGGTAGATGACCTATAAAGAAAATAACAGGAATAAGATAATAAAGAATAAATTAAAAAATATTAATAAAATATCCTAGGAATCCTCCAAAGCCTTGCAGTGGTTCTTCCCTTTGTACCCACATGTGCACATGTCTTTTTTTCCATTTCTAAGTGGGCATTTTCTGAAATCAAAGGGTCTGCAATTTTTCAAAGCATATTGGGTTGTTTCAGTAGATCTTAAGCAGAAAATAAAGAAAACAACAAAAACAGCAGAAAAAAAATGTTTTTTGCTAAGCTAATTACTATGTTTTATACAACCAAATGAGGTCTGAAATTTTCTAATTACACAGAGAATATATGAATATTTCCTCTAGCATATGGGATTTGAGGAGTGAGTTTGAAAAGATATGAAAGGAAATGAGCACCTTGAGAGATTAAGCATGATACCAGTTTGATTCCATTACAATAATTTGTCAGCTACTGTCTGATTAAAATGAAACTGAATAGTCAAGCTCTTTTTTTTTATTATGATATTTATTACAACACTTATTAGAAAAACTTATAGTGAAGGTCAAGACTTTGTGTGATAACTTACTGATTTTCAAGTTATTTACTATTATTTCTTTTTTTCTCAGAGTTTAGCATAGTCGAGTCAATATCTGTTAGCCAGTAGGAACTGCGTTTTCATTACGAGAAGCCAGAAACAATTTTGTGTAAACAGCAAAGCTGTTTCTTGAAACTTTATGTGAGACCTTAAGCCCATGGAATACTTGAGAAAAAAAAAAATTGTTCAGAAAGAGTAAGGGAAGAAAGGGATACGAGGTATGCATGCTTATTTCTATAGAGTGTATAGAGTTGCATGGTAACTTTCAGTTATTTAGTTGTGCTCACCTACAAAGGCTCAAGCATCCCATGGGATAGGAGGATCTTGGTTTCAGTTTATGTAGGCAAGGAAAAACAGGGCCAAACAATGGTTCCGGCTGTGTGGCAGGACCAGTTTCATTCCTTGCCAGGCACAGTCAGTGCTGTGCTGCTTCCTGCGAATTGCTGTTCCTGACAGTTCCCAATGTTTCCATCGACTCAACAGGGCAAACTAAAACATCTTTCAAATTTCCTTTTTTCTCTCATCCTTCTTTCTCCCACCAATAAACATATTTTCTATCCAGCAAGTTAGATCAAATATTTTAAACTGTTTATTTATACTGTAGCAAAAACTCTATACATACACCCACACTAGTAAAAAGAAAATTGGGGCAGTAACATCTTGTGAGGGTTGATTAAAGTAATCAAGATGCTTTTGCTCTTCCTACATGAAAAGATTAATTATACCTCCAAGATGTTCAGATATTGAATGAACAGGACAATAGCTAAATTATTATCCTCATGGTCCCCTGTACAGCAGTCCCTCAGCAGTCTACACTGACTAGATTCTCCAAAGCTACCAGAAACATGAAAAAATAGGGAAACAAAAAGACAGAATTGGCCATGCGCATATGTAAACTGAAGTACAGCTCACCTATTCTTACCTTACAGCAAAGTTTAAGATCTCAGCTCTACTCCATGTGATGAAGCATTACTGTATCTGCCATCTTGCAGGGCAGATGAGCACAAGATGTATTTCTTTATAGATAAGACTGTGTAACAGAACACCTTGAGGTACTCACAGTGTTAGCACATTCCTTTGTGGGAAAACATGGACTTAAAAAGCCATGAGACTACATCTTGCCAGACAGTCCATATAGATTTCTTACACACTTCAAAACAGTTCTAAAAGTAAAACTTGTATTTCAAAAGATTCAAAAGAGGTATTACTTTTCTTTTTTTTTTTTTTAATTAGGAAATGGAGGAAACATCCTGTGTCAACTGCTTTGCTAGCACAGACTGGTTATTTTTCGTATCAAATTGATGCAAGTCTATTAAGAGTCTAATGGAAACCTGGTGCTTTCATCTCATACAGATTCTCATTTCAAAAAAAAAGAGTAGAAAAGATAAAAGACCAGGCTTCATGTACAGGTCAATTTCTTAATAAATCATTTGATGTTTTAAGTCACTTAATTTGCACTTCTGTCACTTGTTTTGCAGGTAACCTGAACTCTAAACTGTATTTCGCAGAGCATCTTCTGCTATTCTTGTTAAAACATGCATGTGCATGTGTGGAGTCAGGCAGGCTGGTGGGTCTGAATGATTTTCCCCTTTTCCACCAGCACCATGTCAAGTGGATGCAGCAGCTGATTTGTGGCAGCTCAGTTAGGTCACTAATGATTTGTTAAGCGTTTTTATTTGAGGCAAGATGTCCCTTTATCTAACTTATTTTACGTTTGAAAAGGCTATGAAATGNTTTCCACCAGCACCATGTCAAGTGGATGCAGCAGCTGATTTGTGGCAGCTCAGTTAGGTCACTAATGATTTGTTAAGCGTTTTTATTTGAGGCAAGATGTCCCTTTATCTAACTTATTTTACGTTTGAAAAGACTATGAAATGTTTTATCCTTGTAATGTTCTATAAAATCTGTTTCACAATATTAAATATGTACTAATAAAAATGTGCTTGCATGATTCTGACAAATTAATGATAATGAGCTAAAATAAATTTGCAGAAGTATTTTACATATCAAAAAAGTAATAGGACCCTGCAATTGCTTCAGATAATTTTGTTTGTTCTTTTCAAATGTGAGATTTTTATGCAGCTTTTTAAATCCTTCATGCTAGGGCATCCCAAAAATGATTTTTAAACAACTTTATTTAATAACCTCATTATCCCATCAAGGTAACGTATTCAGGGAATGACTGTTATCCAAAATTTTATTGCCAGTTTGTAAGATTTTCTAAAGCGTGCAGTCCAAACAGTGACTAAAGCACCCAAAGCTTTTGTGCTCCCCTACACAGGTGTGCATATTGTTCTTCATATAAAAACCTTAAAATTATTTCCCTAGTTTTTTCATTAAAAACACCCACAAATAAAAAGCATAGACCCTTTTCCATGAAATATGCAGCAGATGTTCAAAGAGCTTCACTGATTCACACAATTTAAATGTCAATAAACCTTGTATTTCTTTCATGATGGTAATTTGTGTTGACAAGCATTGCTTTTTTCCTGAGTAAACCACCACCACCACATAATTATTCTGTTCCAAATCTCCCTATTTAACCCAGGCACCCAAAGCCACTTTCCTCAGATGTATTATGCCGGGCTCTAGTTTGAGTTTTTTGGGAAGAGGTGTTTGGTTTTTAAATTAAAATCACTCTTTAATGACTACTCCCTTGAAAAAAACATATTTGACAAAACATCACATTTCTTTCCCTTCCTTTCCATTACTGCAGCCTCAGTATAGTTTTGTCAAATACCTTCTGCTCCTCAGTGTTTGGAGAAATTTGCAGGTTAAACAGCCAGCAAAACTATATAAATCCCACACTAAGGGTGCTGTCCCTAAAACTCTAGCAGACATTAAAGATGCTGTAACCTCTTCAGTCAGAACCTGTTTGAAGCACATGTACAGAACACCTATTTCCAATAATCGGTGTTGTTGCGGGCTTCTTTTAAGTCAATGCTACTTTGTGTGACCGTCGCCTTGTGTGGTAACTTTTTCTATGAGATACCATGATATCAAATCCATTTAGCATTCACAGGGGCCTAATCAAGGACAGAAACTGTTTTCCTGGGCAACTTCTGAGGTTTTCAGAATTATCTTTGTTTCTTAGTGAAACAGATGCATTTTAAGCATTATAGTTAAAACAGCGTTTCGCAGGGTACAGTTTTCCACAAAAGAGAGCACTGCGGGAAAAAAAAAGGTCCCCCTCAGCACTTGGGGTGACTTTGTAAAAGTTGCCACTTCAAGTTCTTGGGCTGCCTGATTCACCGCAGAATTTTTCATTTCAGATCAATAGAACAAAGATTTCAACTGCTTCTCACTTCTCTAAGTCAGAATTTAACCATCTAATTAAAGCTAGAATTTCCTTTCTCTGGTTTCGTACCTCATTCAAGTTTGACAGACCTAACTGAACACACGAAGGAGAAGATGACTGGGAATGGTCTGGATGGATTCACCAAGGATAAATCACGCCTAACCTACCTGATTGTCTTATGCGCTAAAATGACTACATTTGTGGAGAAAGAGAGAGCAATGGATACCATCTACCTGTACTTCAGCCAGACTTTTGACACTAGGGGCCCTGGGAGCCAGTGAGGAGCCGGCAGAGAGCCCCGGCAGCAGAGACGGCCAGCAGCACACAGGGCTGCATCAGCAGGAGCACAGCCAGGAGGTGGGGGCAGGGGTTGTCCCCTCTGCCCAGCACTTGTTGTTCAACCACATCTGGATATCGTGGCCAGCTTGGTGCCCCCCAACGCCGGAAAGACACCGATAACCTGGAGTGCCTTCACCCCCATGACGCTCGGGGCTGGAGGGTGTCCCCGTGAGCAGAGGCTGGGGCAGCGGGGCTCATCCAGCCTGGGGCAGAGGCGGCTTCAGTGGCGCCTCACAGCCACCCCGGTGCCTACGGTGAGGGGACGGAGAGGGGGCAGCCGGGCCCATCGCAGCCGTGCGTGGCAGGGCAACGAGGTGCGGCAGGCGTGAACTGAAATGAGAGGGGTCTGGGCCGGGTGCTGAAACCTCTCCCCCATGAGCACAGGCAGGCCGGGGGCAGACAGAGGCACAGGCTGCCCAGGGAGGCCGGGCGGGCTCCATCTTGGGGGTTTTCAGGACCTGGCTGGGCAAAGCCCTGAGCAACCTGGTCTGGTCTCACAGCTGGGCCTGCTTGGAGCAGGGGTGCATGAGGGACCTCCTGAGGTCCCTTCCAGCCTGAAGAATCCTGCAAAACCATGATTTTTCAGTAAAATATAGTTTTCCAGAGAAAGTATTCTGCTCAGCTTTAGTACTTACCCTTCCAGGTTTTCTTAAAAGAAAGTTTGTTTGATATCCATGCTCCCACAAACTGTCAGGCACTTTTTAAGGTTCTAGGGGACTGCTAGTAACCTCTTGGCTATTCTGCTAATGAATTATGATAATTTCTTGATTAAAATGTCACCAGGACAGACTCAGAGGATACTCTGTCACATGAAATATTCAGTACATTATAATTTGATCACTTAATATGAGTCAAAATCATAAGCATAAGAAACTAAAATTAACAAGGTTGATTCCATGCTGAGGCTAATTTTATGTAATGTGAGTAATTGATTTGATATTTCTATGAATAAAAGGGTGGAAAGATTTATGGGAAATATTAACTTAGAAATGAAATAATTGTTAGGAACTGCCATATGGCTGAGAGGCAGCTATTCACTGCCCAATTCAGTTTAACCACACGACATTGTTTGCATTGTTCAGAAATTGCACTGCTCCTCCTGAAGACCATTTACTTTCTTTCTGTCAAGCACACACCGCAAAGCCTGTTTTCCCCTTTGCCCTCCATCCTCCCAGCATTGTGTAAGCCATTGCTGAAAAAACCCAAGGTATTAACAGATTTCTCAGATTGTTACTTTTCCTTGGGTTGCTAACCTTGCTTTATTCCCCTTCATTTTGACACTACAGAAATTAATGGAGCCTTTCATCAGTTCCAGTTTATGCGACTTCGACGACCAGTGAGAAAATATAGCTGTCTTTATTTGCTGAAACATTTCCCCACAAGGTGCTGAACAGTAGGACAGAGGTATGGCTCTCTTTCCCTGAAAATATTTGATCTTAGAACTCTATTGAGAGGCTTCTGCACATCCTGTGCAACATGCCCTGCCTTCATCAGTGCAGCTGAGTAAGTATACTTCCCTTAAACAAGCCTGAGGGACAGTCAGCTTTTTCACCAAAAAGATATAAAGCATTTCAGGCCAGAATAAGTCAAAGGACGTTCTCCAATGTGAATAGAGTCTACTTGAAGTATGCTTTGTCCGAGATGTCAGAAGGAAATAAGAGCAGAGGTTGTTGTATGGGAAAGTCATGGAAACAATCCAACAGCTCCTATCAAACCTGTAGTCTTACAGCGAGATTTTCTACATTTAATCTCACAGGGTGGAGATGCCCTAACTCTCAGTTTCTTTATTAACATTGAAAATATTGGAGGACCCAAAAACTTTCCCAGTATCTCAAGGTGAAACTATGTGATTATGAATTTCACCTAACCAGAGTCTAGCTTACCTGGATCCAAACAGAAATATCAGATGTCCTGTCTTCTAGTCACATTAAAACTCAGACTGCATAGGAGGAAAGGAAGATCAAGCCTCTTTTTATCAGGCGTCAAGAGACAGAAAAGAAGTTTATTTTCTAATAGGCAGAATATATCTCTAAGGATAATGAGTAACAGCTTGAGAAATCATCACTAGATGCTGTTCGTTTCTGTTTTAAAAGGACAAACCCTGGATGAAGGAATCCAAAAAGAAGGTAATCAGCAGGTTTCTCAAGACCAAAGAAGTTCCAAGGAGAGTGGAGCTGAGCACTGGCACTGCAGAGATGCTGCAGCTGCCCCAGGGAAACAGTTTTACTTGAACCTGGTCATTTCAGACCTTGCAAAGAGGCATATGTTAAAGGCCTTCCAGAGATTTAAATTCCTGAATGGAGCAAGACAAAGTAAATAAATATATCTCACAGCTGATTGAAAAAGCTTGGCTACTTTCAACTAGTTTACATACTGCATAATCTTGCCAAGCTATTAAGCAGTGAGATAGATCCTAGATCATATGTTATTTCTCTCCACTGATTCAATGACAAATAAAGGAAGGTAAATCACCTTTCTTACCACATGCCTGGAACAAAGGTAAATGTAAAATATTTCAAAGCTAATAAAACCTGAATTAGCAGAGAAAAATGCAGAATTTAACCTCAGTGGGAAAACAAGGTCTAATTCCTTCACATATACGTGACTGTGATTAGTTTTCTACACTTAAACAGGATTTGCAGTGTAACAAACAGAGCTCCTCACGCACAGAGAATCAAGCGCAAACATAGACACCTGCCAGCTCAAGGCCTGCAACACTTTTTCTCAAGTCCTGAATTATGGCTTTGCCTAACTGTGCTCCTTAGAAATCCAAGAAAATATTATAAAGCTGTAAAAAACAAACAAACAAACAAAACAAAACTATCAAAAAATCATCTTCAACTACTATTTAGACAGCTGATGTACATCTTAAAATATATTTACAGGAAAATTAATTGGACTTTTACAAATAGTAAATTTGTTTTCCATTCATTCATTACATGCAAAGAAATATTTTCTGCAGTGAAAATGGAACCAAATTAGTTATTTCTGGTTGATTTAATCTAAGCATTTCATTATATACTTTTAAGTGATGTCACATTTTCTTCCTGTCTAGGTTATATTTAAATTGTGTGATTGTAAAATTAGATTTGTCTATTGAAAATGCTAAAAGATTTTTTGATTTAAAGTCTCATCCTTCATTTATTATTTTTTTATTGAAACTTTCCAGAAAAAAATAGAAAACAAAATGAAGCTGTGTGATAGTTAATTTTCTTTTGTGTTATTTCAAAAAGCAAACACTAAATCTGTGCATAATCACAGGTTATAATGTGGCATTACAAAGGTAATAGCTAAATGTTAGAGAGAAGTATAATCAAGTTTGCTTCAGATTAAGCCATAAAGATTGTGAAGTATATAAATAAATATAAAAGTTTGGATTTTTTTATGTGACAGTAGAAATTCTTTGGAGTTCTGTCAGTCTGGGTGCTTATAGGCTGTTATTTTTCCCATTATTAAGAAAAAAATTTGGTTTGATAAGTATATACACATATTTTACTTGAGAATTTGATCATGGCCATTTATTACACAAAACCCATGCATGTATGTATTTGGAGGATTTAACATTCACCAAGGGCATATAATTGTAGACAGAGAAAGAAGAAAAAACTCACAAGGCAATTGAGGAGAGCTCAGTCCAAGTTAAGAATGTATTTCATAATAATTTCTAACACTAGAAATATACTTTAAGTTCAGACTCAAGGATTTTATAGAACTAAGATGTGACTATTATATTTTTCAAGATCATCCTAAGTTTCTTCATGAACTTTATACTTTTTCTCTTCATGATTTTAATCAGATCCCCATTCATAAACACAGTGATACTATTGCTGAAAGAACAACACTCAGAAAGTAAACTCTATACAGGCATGAGTGTTAATCATATGTTTAACTCACCCAAGTTTCTACTGAAACTTCCTCAGACTGAAAAGGCATGTTCATTTCTACAAAATGTTAATCATGAGTAATGAAAACACCCCATTAAAAAGGCAATATTCTTCTATAATTCAGAAAAAAGTAATAAAATTTACTAGATGATGAAGATAAATTTCATTTATAATCCAAGCATGTGGATTATATCAGGTTAAGGTTGTTTTATTTTTTCCATCTCCAGGTTATCATCACAAATAAGCAAACATATCTAATCTGACAGTTCAACCTTTAATGCTTTAAAGAGCCAAAACATTTCTTTACAGAAAATAAGGGAAGACCAAAAGGAAGATTAGTGACAAGAAAAAGCAGTTTTGAAGAAAACATTGGTTTTATGGTTAGCATTTCTTTCAAGACTGATGATCCTATAAGAGCCTATAAGAGTATGTAACAAGTATTGATGTCTTTGTAAGATCTTTCCCAAACACACACATTTGGGGGGCAATTCCTCTTTACCTTTTAAAGAACAGATCCATTAAATTAAAATGGATTACTTGTTTTAAGAAAATCAAGTGTGCTCAGCCATAAATTCAGTATTTCTTTCTGCTCTGAAACATGAATAATTGTAAGTCTGTAGAACATGAGGGAAAACAGAGGTACAGTGAAAAAACATATACTCTCCTTCAATTCAAATATTATTACACATTACCTCTCCAGCATCCTATTTCTCTTAAGAACTTGTCAATATTTAGATTTACTATTGTTATCACCTATCAACTCTATTTATAGAACTTTTTCCGCTAATTCAACATTCTTGACACGTGCAGAAGCCATATAAAAACAGATGAGATGTTGAAAAGATGAAGATTTCATGCACATATTTGGTCAGGTGAATCTATTTTCTCAAATAAACAAAAAACCATAACTCCCCTCAACGTAACACTCACTACAATGTTTCCTTGCAATACTCTTTTTCTTTCTAGTTTAGTGTAGGTAACACTGAATGTTATTTTGAGATAACATTCACAGCAGTAAAGACTATTGTTGTGCAAACAAAAATGAACCCACACTGGAATATGAAAAATTCACAAGTAAATTCAGTAAGATTTATTGAACTGACCCGCTACTTTGAAAGATGCTGAGGAACTCAGTCTACCTCTCCATTACCGCATTGTGCATTCCTCACCATAAAGTTTTGGATCTTTTTTTTTTCCTTTCTATGGAATACATGAAACAGATTTGCAGCAACAACTCCCAGCTTTTCTATGGATCCAATGACTTCAAAGTAATTAAGTGTCACTGTTTATGAAAATGCTGCAAGATTTTTCAGGCAGCTAGGAGATTGTTCTCATACTTTGGGTCTTTGTGGATTAGCAATATAATTTTTATCAGTTTCTGCATACCAAGATAAATGAATGCTGTAGGTGGTAAGAGTCCACAGAAAAAATAATAAGACAGTGTACAAATAAAAATAAATATTTTTCTTGTTCTTTTTCTTATAGCTAAGATATAAAGCAAGCAATTTGTTTATTAGATATCTTCTGGCAGTTTTTTGCAAACAAAAATCATCCAAGGGAGGAGAATCACAGAATCACAGAATGGTAGAGTCTGGAAGGGACCTCTGGAGATCATCTAGTCCATAAAGCAGGTGTGCTTAGAGCAGGTTGCACAGGAACATGTCCAGGTGAGTTTTGAATCTCTCCAGGGAAGGAGACTCCACAGCCTCTCTGGGCAGCCTGTTCCAGTGCTCTGTGAACCTCAAAGTAAAGAAGTTCCTCCTCACATTCAGGTGGAACTGCCTGTGTCCCAGTTTGTGCCTGCTGCCCCTTGTCCTGTCACTGGGCACCACTGAGAAGAGCCTGGCCCCATCCTCTTGGCACCCGCCATTTAGATATTGGTAAACATTGATGAGATCCCCTCTCAGTCTTCTCTTTTCCATGCTAAATAGACCCAGGTCTCTCAGCCTTTCCTCATAAGAGAGATGCTTCAGTCCCCTCATCATCTTTGTAGCCCTCCACTGGACTCTCTCCAGTCGTTGCCTGTCTCTCTTGAACTGGAGAGCCCAGAACTGGACACAGCACTCCAGATGTGGCCTCACCAGGGCAGAGTAGAGGGGGAGGATCACCTCCCTCGACCTGCTGGCCACACAGGCACGTTGCTGGCTCATGGTTAACCTGAGTTAATAGGGTTTCTTTTGTGTTTCCTAAACTAGCTGGTTTTAATCAGACCTCAGGTGCACAAAATATCTGTCTTCCTCTCCAATCAAGACAAATTTCTGATATGGATTGTGAATGACTCCTTGCCTACAGAATGTGGTTAATTTATGAGAGGGAATAGAAAGTCCTTAGCCTTTGTCAACAGTACACATGACTAAATTTACTCATAATTGAAATGTTAAGTCCAGATGTCACAAGAACAATAATCTGGAAAAAGAACAAAAATGTGGAGTAGAAACTGAGAAATGAAGCCTACACATTTTGCTAGGTGAAGAAAGGCAAAATTAGGAAAAAAAGCCCCAAATCTGCATTAAAACATGGCTGTATAGTGTGTGTATATGGTGTTCATTGTTAAAATATATAGAATCATAGTATGATTTGTGTTGGAAGAGACCTTTAAAGATCATCTAGTCCAAGCTTCCTGCTGTGGGTGAAGGAATCAGGTTATTCAAAGTCTCATCTGGCCCTTGAACACTTCCAGTGATGTGGCATTCACAACTTCTCTGGGCAGAGAAGATGCTGTTCCAGTGCCTCACCACCCTCATTGTAACAAATGCTCTCCTAATATCTAGTCTGAATCTACCCTCCTTCAGTTTAAAACTGTTACCTCCTGTCCTACCACTACAGGCCTTGGTAAAGTTTCTTTCCATCTCACTTACAAGCCCTCTTTATATTTTGAAAGGCTGCAACAAGGTCTCCTCAGAGCTTTTTCTTTTCTGGGCTGAACAACCACAACTCTCTCAACCTTTCTTCATAGGAGAGGTGTTCTAGCCCTTTGATCATTTTGGGGCCCTCCTCCAGACCTGCTGGTCCTCCACTGGACCTGCTCTAACAGGTCTGTGTCTATCAGAGGTGGAGACAGTATTCCAGGTGGGGTCTCATGAGAGCTGAGTAAAAGGGCAGAATCAGCTCATCAGCCTGATGGCCATTCTCTTTTGATACAGCCCACATTTCACACATTGAGTAAACACTGCTGACTCATATCAAATTTTTCATCCACCAATATCCCCAAGTCCTTCTCTACAGAGCTGCTCTCAATCAATTTCTTCCCCACTCCATACTGATATTGGGGATTGCCCCAACCCAGGTGCAGGATCTTGGACTTGGCCTTGTTGAACTTCATGAGGTTCATATGGGCCCATGTTTCAAGCCTGCCAAGGTCCCTCTGGTTGCATCCCTTCTCTCAACCATATCAACTGCACCACTCAGCTTGGTGTCATCTGCAAACTTGTTGAGGGTGCACTCAATCCCACTGTCTATGTCGTTAAAGATACTGAACAGTTCTGGTCCCAACAAGGACCTCTGAGGGACATTGCTTGTTACTGATCTCCATTTGGACATTGAGCCATTGACTGCAATTTGTTGGATGTGGCCATCCAGACAATATCTTATCCATCAAATAGCCCATCCATCAAACCCGTATCTTTCCAATTTAGTGACAAGGGTGTTGTGTGGGACCATTCCAAAGGCCTTGCACAAGTCAGGGTACACTTGACTTGAACTTGTAGTTAAGAATAAGTTTACAACTTCTAAAATAAAGAACCAACCCTTTCCACAAAACTCAGGAAACAAGATCACTTTCCACATATGGTATGTAAATGTCATTGCATTAAATATTGCAGTAATAAGTTATGGATCACAAATAAAACATGAAGCAAATGTTTATTCTGAATGAAGGCCTTTAGGCTCAGTTAGCTGTAATTCCCAAATGCACTAGGGACAGATAAAGCATGTTTATTAGACCACACTTAGTTGAAGTAAGGAAGTTCTAGCTCTAAGCTGGGCTGACAAGACAGC
>VZSC01013110.1:125287-165691 GCA_013398225.1 Steatornis caripensis | reverse complement strand
CCCCCCCCCCCCGCCAAAGAAATGTGGAGACACTTTTCTGGGACACTGCAGCTGGCTGACTCTCCTTTAGAATTAATTCACATCAAATTTTCTACCCTTTGGAAACAGCAATCAGGTCCTACATGTGGGAGGGACAGAAAAAAAGAAACTAGGTTAAAAGTTTTACCCAAACTTTCAGCTGTCAATCAAACATAAGCTCAATTCAAAAGCTTGGTGTATTTTTTCTTGAATTCTAAACATTATTTGACTAAAGACAGATATAATGTAATGGTTTAGCAACAGATATGAAAGAACATTGACCCTGGGCTTTCCTAATGTTTCATTTTTCTGACACATCTGAAACCATCTGCTGCTATTGATTCATTTTTCTCTAAGTCTTTCAAAAGCTCACATCTTTGCTCTGATTGTTCTGTTACACACTCCTCCCCTTTTTTCATCGCGGCTTTATTTCTTCCACAGTACCAGTGCGATATACTTTGCTATCCTGTCTATTGTCTTTTTGCATTTCTACTCAATGGAAAAAAACAACTGCTGTTGTACACTGCTGACTGCTTTGTGCTTGGAACACAGTGCACTGCTGACTGCTTTGTGCACAGAAGTGATGCTCTGCCTCCTTGCATAACTGCGTGCCTCTAGGAGCTACCGTTCAGCTTGGTAATCCCTTTATTTATCCATTAATTTTGAAGTACGGTTGCTATCTTCCTAGTTGCAATAAGTGTGAGTCCTGGTAAATAAGCATTATCTCTAAAGCTCCATTAAGAGGACATTCCTCCCATTCTAACCACTTTAAATATTCTCCTAGCATTTCTTCACCTAACAGATTAGTTTGATTTTATCCTGAACTTTCAATATAAAATATATTCTCCTCCCCAAATAAAATAATAAACTTAAACCCATAAGGTTTTACATATCTTTTTTCCTTTTTTTTTTCCTTTTTTGGTGGCATAATAGTTTGTGTACAAAGACAATATTTCCCCAGATTTATATTCCCTCAGCATAACAGTCAGTAGCCCAGTGACTGTTAACTTTCAGACAACTCAGCGAAAACCAACACATAAAGAAGGAGTTTTGTAGAAAAAGCAGAAGTTCATAGCAAATTTTTTTATCATAGGGACAGCATTCCACTAAACATCTTGAATTTAATGGATACTACACTAATTGACATTGCCAATGTAAGAGGCTTTTCTCATCGCTGCTATTTTACATTACCATACGTTACCATGAGATGGACTGCAAAATAGGGGTATTTGTTACTTTTAAAAGGAGTAAGTCTATGTTATTTACATTTTATTTTTATTGTCATGAAAATTAGACTTCCCGCATTCTCTAACGCTAGTGCAAACAGAACAAACAACAATGAAAATCACGGCTCAGTGCACAAAAATATTGTTTTCTCTATATAACCATCCTGTCACACAACGCAAATTAGATTGACTAAATCAAATAGCACAATTATGGTTGTTCAGATTCTAGTAAGAAGCTTGGAAGTAAACTTCTGCCATGTGAAACTTTTATTTATGAGGCCTTATCAGTAGGCTAGAAGTTTGAATGTAAGAGTTTATGATACTGAAAGATTCTCCTGAATCTTCGTTCCTGTTTACCTCTTCCTTCCAACAGGTCAACGTGAAAAATTTCCCTCTCTCTTTCTGCATATATGTATATTTACACACATATTGCTGATAAAATTAATTATCTCCATGATATATATGCCTTCCCAATAGATTCATCATGGTTTACCCTGCAATTGTTAGTTTTTATGTACTATTTGATATTTATGGTGGTTTAAACACAGATATTTTCTTGTTGGGATAGCTCAGGAGAGGTGGAAAGAGGAACATGAAAAAAGAGCAGCTAAGTGAAAACTTGGAGTTACTGAAAGAATGGGAAGTGATATTTTATATAATTATGTTTTTTCAATAGAAAAAAACTCGTAGAAGTCATAATTAAAAGAAAACATTTATTTTGCTCTTTGAAATAACATTACAAAAGGGGTATCAGAATAAAATGTGCAAAATTACATGGATCATGATCGTGAGTTCCTTGCTACTTCCTGTTTTGTAAAGGAGTCAACTATGAACCATGCTTGCAGCAGTCCTCGTAGGATTGGCCAACTGAGAAGATAACTCCCGTTGGAACATGAAAGATGCTCTGATATAAAAATTGCCTTTGTTTTCAACTTTTTCCAAACTAGCTAAAACCATTGACCCCCAAAGTTCATAAGTAAAAACAGGAAGTTAACTTGAAAGATAATTCATTGGGTTTGACTGTTTCTTCACTGACCTGAGATTTTCATCTGAGAGCTTCATCTTGTGCCATTCTCATGGATATTCTTTTAGCATTTCCTTGCTGAGACAACTTTTGATAAGAAGAAGTGAGTATAACATGGAAGAAAGTCACATACTTGCTCCAGGGTCCAGTACCGGCTTTTCTTCTGCTCTGCAAGTTGAACTTTTATGTCCTTTTCTCATCAGTTCAAGTCCATTATGGCAGACAGGGCATGTTCTCCTTTGTGTACATCCTCTAAGTATCTATGTATAATACCTGCTTGTCTCAAACAATTGGAAGTAACATACACCTCTGCTTGAGATAAACTGGGTGGATGCTGAAGAGGGAAAATAACTTGAGATCAAACAGAGGTTTCTGCTTCAAGGCTGTTTCTGCTTTACTGAACTTTACAAAGAACAGCTGTTGCCTCATGCTTTTTCTTTCAAACTGCTCAAGCAGCCTTAATGTCCAGCGACTCTCTAGTGACAGCATGTGACTCTGTGGCTTACAGGAGAATGTCTGCTGACAGATACAGAATCGGCAGATGAAGGGTCCTGTAAATTAAAACAAATAACAAATTTTTTAGACAATAAAATCCAATAGCTTCATCTTTTGTTTTATTTATTTAGTATTTGCAGTTATATAAAAGATGCCGCTTGCTGGATACAGACTGAACTTACTTCTGAAGCCAGGAGAAGTCTTCACCAGTAAGGAGCAGGATCATGCGCTCTGCCTGGCTACTTCAGAGAACACGGAAGGGGAAAGAGCATCTCCAAGGCAGATGCTGAAGATGGCTTTAGAAATAAAGCTGATGACTAATAGCTACTCTTTTAACAACTTTCAAGGAGCACCAGAAATTTGTCATAAATGCTCAATTGTGTGCTTGCTAACAATGCTTTATTCTTCCAGAAGACAGAAAAACAAAATAGATTGACTTACAGCCTACCACTTGGGATAGGTTTTTATTATATATTCTGAATTTATATATTTTTATTAATATTTACCATTTGCAATGCATTTAGCAGATGGTCACTGAAACTATTGCTTCTTAATGCTTGCTTTCATATAATACAATGTTCTACTCTCCCTCTATGTCTTGTAGGGAGAGAGAATAAAAGGCTTTGGCCTAACACCTGAATAATTCGAGTAGTATTTTCAAGACAGCATTCCTGCAAAGTAACATCACTCATTAAAAATAGGTGATGCCGCCACTACCAACAGCAAAATCATACTGCTGGATGGATTGTCACAAAAATAGTACTTGCTTTCTTTGCTCCAGGCCTTCCTCAGTTCTCAAGTTTTCTTGTCCAAAAGGCCCTCAGGTCTTCTAGGAATATTTTATATACTAATTGTTTCAATGAAACAATCTATTACAAGTTGTCCTCAATACTTTTTAGGTAGCAAAGTTTCCTAAACATGCTTATATTCCCCAACTCCTCTTCTACTAGTCAAGTTAGTCAATCTCAAACAAAATTTAATGTCAATCAAATCACTGAAGTGCCCCCAACCAAGTGCTTCAATTCAATGGAAGTCAGCTGGACTGAATTCAGACTGCCTACTGTGTAGCCTTTAAGGCAAACTCAGGAGCTACAAGAGCAGTTAAGTTCAAAGCAGCAATGACTGACTGCTTAAGACTAGCACACAGATTTTTGTTTGGTAACTTGGATGAAAGTGGGCATGAGGCCTAATATACGACCATATCACGATGGTATCTGTTGGATCAGTAAAATGTAGCTGGGGCAAATAGGAATGTGAACATATTCTCTTGTGTAAACTCTTCGCACCACTGCTTCATGTCACGAGTTAACAACTTCAGATCAGTAAAAACACCACTCTTTGATGCTCTGTAGCATGTGTTGGGTTCTTACTTGCTACTCAGTGTAGAAATGTTGAAGTAAGAATATTGCTAGAGCAGCAGGGATCTTGGAAAATAAATCACAACAGTGTGTTCTGGTCTCTTTCTCTCTCCGTCTCACTTTTTCATATAATTTTGATGGCATAGACTCATCATAAGGCAACATTATCTCATCAGTCTATGAGTGAACTTAGAGCAATGGATTCTAGCAACATGGTTTGAAATCAGTTTCACAAGAAATCAAAGCAAGCACTCTCTCTCATGGTCACACAAACAATACACTAGCTAAAAATAAGGATGAAAAAAAGGCTAATGCTTACCTAGAATATAAAAGTAGATGTTTAAGATGTGAAACAGTTCTAAAAAGACTAAAAATAGCACATTTCTTCTAAGATTCTGACATGCTATGTTTAATTATCCGGTATGAAAATTCAAATGTACTTTAGCTAAACTATGTATGAAAATGCACTTCTAAATTGGGTCACTTATCAGTACTCAGGGACAGCACATCCCAGGCCCCATAATTTTTGAATTTGTTTACCTGAATTATTCACATTCAAAACTATCTGGCTTCTTTCAGATATTATGGTACAAAGCATTAGTAAACTGCTTGTTTCACCAAGGAATTTTACATCCATTGTATAGTTTGTTAAAACTGCATCACATGTCTGTAAATAAAATATTATCTTGCAGGTCAATCGAAATGTTAAAAAGATTACAGCTTTGTAGAGCAACACACACTATACTGACTTGTCAGTCAGGTCAAGAAGGTTGTCCAGAAACCAGAGTTCAGGGAAGGGTTAGCAAGATAGTAAGGTGACCTAAGAGGATAAACTTAGAGCTTATTTATCCTGACAAAGGGCTCAGGAGACAGTCGCAGCAGCCTACTCCAACAACAGTTACATAAGTGAGAGCAAGTAAGTAGTTCCCAAGTAACAGTAAGTGGTATAAGGAAGCACAACAGTCACCTGAACTTTCAAATCGCACTTTAGGAAGAACTTTTTCACCAGGAGGGTAGTGTACAACTGGAACAAGCCAGCAAGAGACGTTGTGAAATCTCCAGCTTTACAAAACTCAGATGGAGAAAAACTGAAGGAGCTGATGTAGTGTATGAAAGCGCTGCTTTGACAGGGCAGTGAAACTAGAGGTCTCCTAGAGGTCTCTCTCAACCAGCACTTGTGTGGTTATATGAGGTAAGCTCATTCCATTTGTTTATTAATAGAGCACCATTACATCTGCCTAAAGGAATAAAAGCAGGAAATAAATGTCTTTTTTTTTTAATGTTCAGTCTCAGACAGCAGCAAAAACTATACAGGCTGAGGAAAGATGTGAAAATCCTTACAAATGCACAAGCTTGAGATAATAGGAATATGGATATGTCCTAACCTCGTATTATTTATTAAAGTGTTGACCCTTAAAAACTGTATTAACTGTCCTTTTTATACTAGCCAGCCAAAGAAACTACACATGCTTATTTTAGATGGTTGATAGCAGACTGCATTCAAAGAAAAAAAACTCCTGTATATTTGAAGAATAAATTGATATAAATATTTTAATTTCATTATGATAAATATAATTCCATCAAGCTTTAGCAGAGTTTTTATTATTTATTTCCTAAGAAAGTAATCATATTATTGACAGTTTCTCCTTGTATATGGTTAAATAACTTTGAGCTATTAAGACAAGAAGCCCATGTCCCTTGCTGGATAAACTTCCTCTTAAGACACACAATTGTTTGAAGAAGCTATTCCCATAATACATTTCTTTCTTCTGTTTCCAAATTGCAAAAATTTTGCTTCTGTTTCCTCTTTGTCTCCTCAGATTAAACAAGGCCTCAGCTATATGTTATGAATTATTAACTTGATTCAGTATCTTTTTCTTTCAATGCTAAATTAATGAATTGCACAGTCTGAAAAGCCTGTCCTTTGCCTTCTAAGAGGAAAATTGGGGACTTTAGCTTGAATTTTTCAGTAGATAAGAAGGCAAATTCTGTATTTCTGCAAAACTTGTAGGAAAGAATTAATTAAGGAAAAATGTTCTTGTAATTTTGGCACAACACGCGTACCATTTCAGTTGTGTATATTGAATCTACATGTGGTTTTGTTGCTTTGAATTTCTGTAGTTTTTCACTGCATTCACTTTTTAGTTAAGGGGTTATGAGAGAACTAACCTACCATTGATTCATTCTGCCACAAGGCATAAACTTGATTTGAGCTACAAATTCCTGATTTGAAACATCTTGATGAATATAAAATATTTTCTCCTCTTTATTAATCAAGAAGATTTGTCATTTTTCCCATTGTAGCAATTAAACTTTTTTTTTACCTTAGAAATTGATTTTGAATTCATAAGTGTAGCACTTCATTGTCGTAATCCTCTCAGTGCAATACAACAAGTACCAGGGAGAATACAAATGGAGTTATGACAATTAAAAGGAAGAAGGTATTATTCTGAGACTCAAGGAACGAAGGAAGAGGTTCCTTGAAAAAGATGAGAAAAAAGTGATTTTATCAAGCACTTTGAAAAGCAGCTTACTGCTGAACCAAAACATTAAAGACAGCCATATCTTATCAACCAACTAAAGAATCACAGAATTACAAAATGGTTGAGATTGGAAGAGACCGCTGGAGGTCATCTGTTCCAGACTCCCCTGCTCAACAAGGCAACCTAGAGCCAGCTACCCAGAACTTTGTCCAGGCAGCTTTTGAATATCTCCAAGGATGGAGACTCCATAACCTCCCTGGGCAACCTGTGCCAGTGCTTGGTCACCCCCTCAGTGAAAAAGTGTTTCCTGATATTCAGAGGCAAGCTCCTGTGTTTCAGTTTGTGCCCATTGCCTCTGGTCCTGTCACTGGGCACCCCTGAAAAGAGCCTGGGTCTGTCTTCTTTGCACCCTCCCTTCAGTTATTTATACACATCAGTAAGATTCTCCTCAGTGNAGTGCTTGGTCACCCCCTCAGTGAAAAAGTGTTTCCTGATATTCAGAGGCAAGCTCCTGTGTTTCAGTTTGTGCCCATTGCCTCTGGTCCTGTCACTGGGCACCCCTGAAAAGAGCCTGGGTCTGTCTTCTTTGCACCCTCCCTTCAGTTATTTATACACATCAATAAGATTCTCCTCAGTGTTGTCTTCTCCAGGGTGAACAGTCCCAGCTCTCTCAGACTTTCCTTGTAGGAAAGGTACTCCAGTCCCTTCATTATCTTTGTGGCCCTTCACTGGACTCGCTCCAGTGTGTCCACATCTCTCCTGTTCTACAGAGCCCCAAACTGGACACAGCACTGCAGGTTCCTCACCAATGCTGAGGAAAGAGGCAAAGATCACCTCCCTCGACCTGCTGGCAATATTTTCCTCTAATGCAGCTCAAGGCATCGTTAGCTTTCTTTGCAGTAAAGGTACTTTACTGGCTCATGCTCAACTTGATGTCCAGTGGGACCCCAGGTCCTTTCCACAAAGCTGAACACGTTAACTCAAAGGACAATGAAAAGTTGTTACTGATTCACAGCCATTTTTTCAGCAGATGTAAAGCACTTGACTAGAGAATTCAAAATCAGGAATTCCTGACGTTTTATGCTCCACTTTACCATTATGATGCACAGTAATGCTACCCAGCTTGTCATATTTCTTCATGCAGATAGGCCAGAGTCTTAGGGGACTGTGTGACACTATGTGAAGCTGTACACTCGACAGCTTTTACAGGATTATTATACTTTAAAGCTTGAACATATTTTTTCAGTTAAGGTTGCTCTCTCCCCTAAAATGAGAGCCAACATGCATTTCATTTTTTCGCATCAGTTAAAGGGGAGAGGATAGTTAATTTTCTATCATCTCATGAGTTGCTTTCAAAATTCCTTTCTTGCAGTAACTTCAGTATAACAAAGGAGTCTATTGACACTTCATGTTTCCTGTGTGGTGCCAAATATAGACATCCTAAAAAGGGAGCACACACTTTACTTCCTACAATTTCTACCAAAAAAGGAGAAGAAGAAACACCCTTAGTAATGCGAAGAATCAAAATGTGGGAAAAGAGGTGCATTTGAATAATCATCCCAATCTGTCACTCTTTCTTGTTATTTTCTCCTGAAAGTAGCTTAAATGTTTTTGCATCATCTTTGGTTCTCCTGTTGTTCATCTTGCTCTCTTCTTCACATATCTTTTCTTAGGTTTGCTAATTTTTTATTTTCTTTAGCAGGTCTGAAACTGATCTCCCAACCACTCCTTCCTGCAGACGTCCTCCAATGTACTTCCTTTCAACTCCTTGGTGCCCGCAATACACTTTATCCCACAACAAAACAAGAACAAAATGTTACTGGTCTGTGTTTTTACAGCCAATTTGCTATAATCACTTTCCTTTGTATTACATAACAGACAGTACAGTACATCATCTTCAAGAACAGGGAGACTTCATCTCAACTATTTTTAACAGATTTCTGTTTGTGCTCTCTTTCCAGCTTCTTTTCTACAGTTCCTCTGCTATCTTTCTCACACTCCACAGTGCCTGGTCTGACAATAAACACTGAATTTTTGACCCTTGCGGTCAAGATCAATTGAGGCAATGAATTGTTGAGTCTGGATAGGTAGGGTTTTTTACATTTGTTAAAGATTAAAAAATATATGTAACCCGACACACAGCATGTGATATGTAAAATACTAAAGTTACTTTAAGTTTGCATAGTTCATTTTCCACTGAACGACATGCTGAAGTTTTTATTCTTTTTAGCTGTCTTGATAATGCCACACTTTGCATTTATAGAAAATTGACTGAATATTGTGTAAATGGAAAAAATATATATACTGCCCTGCCATTTGAGTAACATTGATAAATATAAACAAGAATGTATAGTCCTCGAGTGGAAAAAAAATCATAACTTAGAAAAGTATGTGTGAAAGCTTTTTGAGAGAAGGAGTCTTGCAACATGACCTGCTTTTTGGAGAAATTGTTCTCTTCTTCCTTAAAGGAATCTTTATCACTTTCCCTTACATTTTCATTTTAATGGGATTACTGAATACATTTTTCCCTCCTCTCATCTTTGCTTCTTGTATAGTTTTAGTGATCTATTGTCACCCAACACAGAACTTAATTATTTTCGAATTTTAGGCATCAATTGTTTTATTCTTTGCAATGTCAATTCATGTTTTTAACTGGTAAGGTCACAGGGAATCTAATGGGTTCACAGAAAACCCAATCTGAAAGTTTATTTTAGGTGGCAAACTTATGGGAATCTCCAGGGGTGTGGGTTTTTGGGTTTGTTTTTTTTTGTTTGTTTTTTTTGTATAAAGAGGACTCATGCAGCTTCTTTCCATTATAGCTTTCTGATGAACTAAAGCAATCCTGACTCCTATAATACAGGATTTAGGAAAGGGCAGGGAGTTTTTCTTTATGAGGTTGCTAGGATCACATTTTATTAGTGGATGTAAACACTGAATAATTCTTGAATTACAGTGAGTATATGCGATTAGAAAATTAGCAACTGTCTCTATAAGCCTGAAAAACCTAAATGACGAGCACTGATTAGGCTGTGCCTGTTTTTAAATTTTATCTCAAACCTTATAATATTTGAAAACCTGAAGCATTCCCTTTCGATTCTGGTATTTTTACTCCTTCTATTTCCAATTGTTCCAGCCCTCCTTACATTTACAATGTCAACCAACAATGGACAAAACTAGAGATGCATGAACCTAAAAGATTTTCTTTGTCAAGTAGAGTTGTTAGATGACTTACTGAGCTTATACACAAGAAGCCTGAGCAACATGCAAGTGCCCACTGAAGATGGACTACTGCTTTGATTAGTGACAGTAAATGTATCATGCATAAATTACTGAAAGCACCCTTTCATGCTTGAGAGACCACAAATGAAAAGTATGCAGAATTTTATATGCCATGTTATTAGTGCTTACTATTTTACAAGTAAAATAAAATAAACAAGTACAATCATTTAAAACTATGTATGTGACAAAAGGTTAAGAAAATTTTAAAATAATTAATTTAACAAACAAATGCATTCCATTCTTCTACCTGAAGGCCACAGGTAGCATGAAGAATGACTGTTTCCTTTAATTCTACTTATTTAGAAGTGCCAGATGTCCTGTACCCCATTTTGCAAGCTCCTTCCTGCCAGTGCATTCAGATCACTATATTAAACTTCCACTGGTAGTGTGTATTTGGGGCATGGGAGGAAAGATAGCTGAAATAGACTGGTTTTCTAAGTCTGGTATATTAAGTGCTGAAAAGCTGAATTTCTATAAGGAGAAAATTACAGTTGGGTTACCAGAAGATATTAGCAATGGGTGGAAAATAGATATGGTGGTCATTCGGAGTGATGTATGTTTTACTGAACCGGAGTTACATGGAAAGCAGGCTTGTATATTTGGAAGTAATTCATTATTCCTTCCAAGTGTCTGTTCCTCTGAAATGACCATTTCAGGTGAAATGAGCTTACTACACTGTACTTTTCTAAAGTTAGGCAACATAGGTCTTGTCTTAACTTATTATTCACTGGCTTTCTTAGCTTTCTAGAAAACACATTATGTATGCATCAGCAGTAGCTTTTCTGTGTCAAGCACTGTTGGGTATTAGTCAATTCTAGAATTTTTTATTTGGAAAAATCATGTCAACTTGCACTTGAGACTGTTTACATGCAGCTCCAGTAAAGCCATATTTTCCCCTTCTGGAGGCATATAATATACTTTCAAAATGGCTAATTACTGTGAGAGTGTCATTGAAAATATGACAGTCTATATTTATACTCAAATACCATGTTTAGAGTTTGACTTTTTAAATTTTATATTCTTAGAACTAAGTGCATCCTCCTCTTTCCCTCCTCCCCAACACATACTGGCCCAGAACTAATAAGAAATGAATCAGTTTATTAAAACGCAATACAAACTTCTGCACACTTTATATGGCATTCTTTCAGCTGTTGCCAAGGCAAGGCTAAATCTCTTTAAAGCATATAGCTTCAATATATAATCAACTAGAAGAGGTTTACTGCAAATGCTGCACAAAATGATTGTTAAATTTACCAGATACTAAACTTCTCATAGTTTTCACTGTATGAGTCTCTTGTGCATTGCTATGGTCTAGAAATTTATGAGCAAGAGCTGTTGTGGTTCCAGAATGGGACTGGTGTAATGCTAGTATATATACACACTCCATTGAGCTGAGTCCTGCTTTCAGAGATTAAATGGAGCATGTAGGAAAAACAAAGGTTTTATGTTATTGCTCTTGGCACATGATATAATAAGATGCAATATGGCAAGACTGCAGTATTGGAATGGGTTCGTGAGTCAGAATAGATGTAGAAACAGCAAAAATTGAGCAATATTTCAATATGACTGTTGTTACATGATGTATCTTAAATGTGATTCTTACAATTGTCTCAAAACAATGGTATGTAACCACTGTGTTTCTAGGGTTAACCAGTACCTGTGCTTATGCAAGTTTGTTGCTGGTCTGCATTGATGTTACCATAACTTCTATCTTCATCCCTGTAAACTGACTAAATTCTTATACAGTCTCCTCTCAGGTGGAACAGTCTCTAGTAATGTACTCATCACATATAATGGATATTCAGCCTAATACAGGTATATAGGCTTTTGCTGGAAAGAATAGATTGGTTCTTTATTTATTTATTCTAGAAACTGTTGAAAGAATGATGAAATGGGAAATGCCATTGACTTCCTGCTAGGTGGCCTCCCTGCACAGGAGTATCATGAACAAATCTGGCCTAAATGGCCTTCCATAAAAATACTACAGCCCAAGGTGAGAGTTTGGAGAAACATCTATCATTTTGGGTTGTGGGCATAACAACCAAGTTTGGAGAATCAGCCTTCCACAACAAAAGCATAGACTGAGCAATGGACAGTTGCGGACTGTGATCACCTTATTAGGAGTTCAACAAGAAGTTGTCCGTACATTGGAAGTTAATTTCAATGGGATAAAAGTCAGATTTCAACAAAAGTTGCCAGTCAGGAAAGCGGTCACATGGTGTGAAAGACCAGTCCAGCTTGGATACAAACGATGGGTAATGGCGTGCTAACGAATGCTGACTCAGGTCTAGCCTATGCATAACAACGCAGGCAACAGAGTGAGAGTAGCTGACTATAGACATAGATGTCCATAACTTTACCTCTGGCCTTGCCAGACCCCTGGGAAGCTGAGACAATTGCTTCTACTGCTGCCAAAACACTGAAGATTGAGTTAGAGGTTATTCTTAACCAGCAAGACCATGGTTCTGAACTCCCCATTACCCACAGTAATTTGTAAGACTGTTTGTCCCACTCAGCTGCACCTTTCAGCTGATCGTCTCTCCCTCTCACAGGAGTATCTGTGATATTCTCATAGGAATATCACAGACAGAAATAGGTTCTTGTATATTATAATAGGATATTTAAAAGCTGTTTGTGCAGTGCATGTATAAATGCAGCAAAGATTATCATACTCATAGCAAAGTGTTATTTTTACTCCATTTATATACATGCTGTTTTAAAGTTAATGGCCAATGTGTAAAGAAAATGAAAGCAATTCAGCACACTGCTCCCATCTTGTTCATGCAAAACTTCAAATCAGTTCAAAGGGACTTTGTGTAGTGGCAAGATGACTCAATTCTTCATTTCTGCACTCACTGCATCTGTGCACAGTTGCATAGTAAAACGTTTCCATAACATCAGAATTCACTGTGAACAAAGCAAAATACTACAAAATTTAGAAAGTTACCGCTGGTGTGATGGTTTTAAATTATTTTACACTCTGACGAACAGTACTGAAAGGAAATAAAGGAAATACGTGCTTTACATACTTGGATTTTATGTTTTCCCATTGGCTTGTAAGTTTTATTTATTAACTTTTTTTCTCACCACAACTGGTGTGAAGATTAGGGTGCACAGGGAATGGATACATGAATCCCATAATTTTCCTGAGAAGAGAGTGGAAAGGGGAATAAAATATACTAATGGAACATAACCAGTCAGAAGAAATTTTGAAAAGCATAATTTTCTGTTCAAGGAGAGAGATGTAAGAGAAAAAGAGTGGAAATAAATGTCTGAAATGATGTGAAATGATGGCAGCAATCAGGAAAGAAAAAAAGAGATTCCTACCAAAAAAAAAAAAAGCACTGGAAGACAAGGGATTTAAGCCATTACATGAAGAAAGGTTAAGTCTTGGGAGATTTTCGATCACTGACTCCTATACAAAATACTTCCTCTGTCCTCCATACAAACTGACAGCCTAAAATGATGGTGGTGATTTTATGTTCACATTATGGATGGATGTCAGTGAAGTGAGAAAAAGCGTTACAGTTTTCCTGCCTTAAACTCTCTCCACCAAATCCACTATTATTCCACTCCCTCACTATTAAAAGTCAGATTCTATACACAATGAACACATGAACTATTCATACAGTTATATTTTTTGACTTTTGAGTTGTTCTTTTTTTTTGCTGGGCAGCTGCACTGCTTCTAGTCACCGGTGTTCAGACTATAACAAAGCAGCAGCTCTAACATAGACAGCATGATCTAAAGTCTTGTATTGGGGAGTGGAACCAAGGTGAAAACATGACATTCAGTAATTTTAACTTTGACATAACCTTTTTGTTTTAGCACTGAATGAATATGAAAACAACAAATCACTTAATGTGACTGAGATTTCACCTTTAAATTAGTTTATGTAAGCTAAGACATTAGCTTTTTCCCTGACAAAGATGTGCCTTTTATATTGCTGTCCACAGACAGGAAGGAAAAATATGTGAGGAGCATGCAAGGACAATCATGCAATTAATGTCAGCATTTTTTAAAATACCCAAAGAAACAGCTATAAAAACCCCACAACTCATCCAGATGTGGCTCTCACCTGAAAACAGGAGATACTTAGTCTCTAGAAAGTCTACAAGTGTGTTTTCAGGAAGGGTGCACAGATGCTAGGTTGATGCATAACCGTGCAAAACCACAATATGAAACGCTTCTCAGCAAGTGTAACCAAAGGAAGTTCTGCGTAGTTTACAAATTTAACCTTTAATTGTCTCTCAAAAGCGGATTGAATTGATTTCACACTCCACTTCTAATATTTTTACATTTGTGCATTTGTTTTTCTGTAAATAACCCCCAAATTGACTTAAGAAACCCACCCTGGAAACATTTGTGGAACATCTCATGAAAAAAAAGCAGTGACATCCACTCCTCATACAGGGGAGGGAAGAAAGTTAAATCGCTCTGAAAATTAACACCATGCAGAAAAAGCTTTTTCATACAGCAACAGTGCATGCTCAAACTACAGATCTGTTTAAACAAAAACTGTCCATGACATTACTTGCTTTTCCCAGCTCTTAAATATGTTGTTAGTTAAAAGCACAAGAAGGTGCAGTTCATGACCTGGTAAATGGGATGTTAGGCATGTTCTTAAATAATTGCTGTAAAATTATTGATGTTGCAGCAACATGCAAAGTGAAAAAGGAAAGAATGAGAAAAAATCATAGCCTGGCCATATGAATGGGCAAGTTCATTTGCTCTTGCACTGTCGCTACTGCAAAATCACTATGACCTATAGAGTACGGAAAGATTTTAAACTGATGTTCTGATTGATACAGAAGAAACAAACAAACTTAACACCGGACTTGACACAACACCGGACTACCTCTTGTAAAGCATTTTAAAAAATGTAGAAGATGAAATGAAAAAGAAATAATTTTCAATTTCATATTAGAAATATTTTTTCTCATTTCATTGTACTGGTCTATTTGGAAAATTCAGTATCTCTTCTCAGGTGTTGTCTTGCATTGTTACACTAACAGCTTTCTCCCCTTGTGTATTCTAATGTAAATGTTATTGAGATTAATCAAATAGTAATCTGACACCAAAATCAGAGAACAATTAAATATTTTATATCCCATATAACTCATCTTCTGAATTCATCCTGTCCCCCAAAGAATCAGCTGCTTTCTTTGTGGGTTTTTTGGGGGGGAATTTGGGGTTTTTTTTACTTTCCATTTGTTTAATATTAGAGTCCTTGGAGCCTTTCATTGAGACTCTTGAGACAGACTCCTGATCTCACAGATCCAGTTTCTGGGTAGGCACTATTCCTGTCCCTATTAATAATGTTTGAAATTATATCAATATTGACTTCTATTTATAATAGCTTTAAAGTTCTGTAACAATTACACTGTGGTATTACCTTTGATCTTTATTACCCACACCTAAACAAGCCCTGGCAGTGCATAATTACAGTGAAGACGTTCACTAAGCACCCACTGCTGAACAATTGCATTATAGCTGTGCTTGGAAGGGCTTGAGACAAGGTTGTTCAAACTTCCTGGCACGGCTTAGCCAATTAAATACACAAAACCTACAGTTTCTTTTACTGCCATATTTGCTGTATATATAGTATCAGAGACTGTACTCGATGTACTTTTTCTTCAATTTTTTACTCCTCTGAAGAAAGAAAGGAGACAGAGAAGAAAGCTGAAATGGATAGAGGAAAGCAACGTTCATGGTTTATGAGGGTGATGTGAAAGAAGGCAACACATTTAAAACACATAAAACAGTATGAAAGCAACCTGCAAGAAGGCTTTAAGGTCTGAACTACTGATGTCCCTTGACACTCAGCTGGTTTCATTGCAGTGTGGGGTATCTGTGACACTTATCATCTCCGGATCTGCCAACTCTTCCCCCCATCCTGTCATTTTTAGCGAGACCACTCATGCTTGCAAGGTCTTGCAGAACCAGATTCAGGCAGTAAAAGGTGATGCAGAAGAAACGTGTCATGAAAGAGCATATCCTAGCAGGGTCAGTCTTGACTTAATTCATATTTTCACTTCCTTCAGTATATGAGTTAAAACAAGATTTATATCTCTCGTAGCTGCACCTGATGTATTTTCCTCAGGCTTCCACTCAACACTTGGATTCAGAAAAAGATGCAGCTCTAAGCCTGTGTTATGATGCTACTCGTAATAGCTGCATATAAAAGAATAAACTACTACTCTGTTTTTCAGACTAATTTTTATTCACTTTCTAAAATTCAGAAATGAAAATAATTATTTATCTGAAAACAGATGGATGTAAAGGTGTGTTGGATAGGAACTGTCAGGCCAGCTCAGCATTTCCCCAGTGAGCCATGTGTTACTGTAATACTTGTAAGGAATAGCAGTAGAACCATAAGACGTTCAGTCATAGTTTTCAAATGTTTTATTTTGAAATATTAGTGTTACATATGTCAGTTTTCATTCAGCATAACCAGACTTGTTTAAACACTGCAACATTCCATAAATGTTGATACTTTATTATTTTACAGAATTGTAGAAAACAAAGAGGTATTTTTAGGTAAAGCCTTTGTTATGAGAGATATAACAGAACTAACAGTATGTTTATAGCTTTAGGGCATTTTCTTTCAAGAGACAAAAACCATAACTCTCAATTTAAATCAGCATTATAGGTTTGGGAATCTGGAATCTGGCAAATCCATAGAAGCTCTACTCCCCTAAGCAGTGACAGAAACAAGGGGGGGGAAAAATCAGGTGAAATGTCTTTCATTTCACTTACAGAATATTTCACTCAGTTTATCCTTTTTCTGTTGCAAGAATATTTCACGGAATGTCCATGTCATTTATGAAAGACAGAAGATGCTCATGAGAACTATCTAGTTTGTACAAAAATAAGTATCTTTGGTTTTAGCAACTGAAGCTGTTAATTTTTAAACCAAAATCTACTGATGTAGATTGAGAGCACTGGCACAGGCTGCCCAGAGAGGTTGTGGAGTCTCCTTCTCTGGAGATATTCAAAACCTGCCTGGATGCATTCCTGTGCAACCTGCTCTAGGCGAACCTGCTTTAGCAGGGGGGTTGGACTAGATGATCTCCAGAGGTCCCTTCCAACCCCTACCATTCTATGATTCTATGATTCTATGATTCTATGTAGGCATATTAAGAAGAAACCTTTATAGTTCAGCTTTTATCATTTACAAACTCATGTTTGTGCACTTCACTTGATAATAAATTGCTTGCTTGCAATTTAGATTTGTCCTCTTTAAGAAACTTGTATGTTTTTTTCCATAAATTAGTTGGAACAATATCACCATGCATCTTTTCTCTGCTTAGCAGTTTCTGAACAGAGCTCACTCCCCACTTCATTTTATGAAGTTTATGTGCCTAATGGTTTCACAACGCTGTGTTCTCTTTGAAGAAAATAAAGTTGACTGGGCAGCATTTTGGTGCATTACAAGACCAGATCATTTTGATCAAGAAGAACCATGACTGCGGCACAGCAGGCACATAGAAATTATATTTCACTTCATTTACTGTGTCAGTCATAGCTAGAAAATGGAAAATCTATTCTTCCATTAAAAAAAACAAGAAAAAAGAAAAAGACATCCGTATCAAAAGGTTTCAGTTTTGCGTAGAAAACACTTTTTGTTATAGAAAAAGTAGTCTAACCAAACATTCCTGATCAGCTGTAGTCAGCACATCAAAATTTTTAGAGCTTGCATCCTGAAGCTGGTCATGTTTTCCCATTAACTTCTAATTCAAACTGAGGAAAAAAAAAGCTCTGAAAAAGTATATCCTAGATCTACATTCAATATGCAGGAGTACATAAAAAGTTATTTTAAACCTAGTAAAATAGAATGATTCTCAAAGTTGATGCAACACATACCTTGAAGCAGCTGTAAAATCCATTGTTATGATTGACTAGAAATGTTACTTTGAGTGTACAAACCAAACCCTTTCCCATTTAATCCCAACAAAACAGAGCTCCTTACTCTATTCTGAAACTCAGTTTCCACTAAATAATAAGAATTTTGACAAACAAAATCAGACAGGAATTTTACTTTGTGTGTGATGCATGTGTGAAAAATCATATGCTGCTATTTGATTAATTATTTGTACTTCAATGTACACTTTTTTCAGAGAACTAAATTATACTGATAATAAATACACCACTGTTAACATTTTAGCTTTCTAAAAGAAATCACATTCTTCTGACTTTCTGTGCTTTGATACTTACCAGTTCACAAAAACTTCTTTATGTTTTTTTTTATTTATATTTACTCCATTTTCCTAAGTACCTTTAGCCAAACTAGTTTCTACTGCCTGTTTAACAGTGGTATCGTAAGTGTTGGGAATGTGAACAGGAAAATGGCTTTTAATTCTAGTCACATAGATCACTTTCTCACAAACACACACGTGGAAACACATACACACAGATCACTAGCGAACAGGAGACTACAACTACTTGTAAATAAAGACGTATGTATACACATATAACTGCATATTCCCAGTGAGGAGATATTTAGACCATCCTTATCAGAGGATCTTAGTTGGTTTTGGGCATAGAAAGAGGGCATTAAATACTCCCTCAGTGTAGGACATACATACGCATTATGCAGATGTGCATTACTTCATACGTATATACATAAGCGTGTCTGTATAGAAGTACATGTATGTTTAATACATATGTAAGCACATATGCACATATTAATATAGAAACATCTGTGGGTATATGACGAGCCACTTTGCCACATATAAGTGTCTATCCTGTGTTCAGTGACCAAGCACAAATATTTTGTCACCGTAAAATATCCATGATCACCTGGTAAGCACAGGCTAAATAGTCCACTGCTGGTTTTTAAGACCAATCAGGACCATTCACAGCAATCCAGGAGTGTAGGAAAGAGATGATCCAGCCTGCAGCTGAAGGCAGCCCTCTCAGTAGTTCCCCCCCTGCCACGACTACCTAAGTTACATGTTGAAATTAAACACAATTGTATTGAACAACAAATGTGCTAATTAGTAGGTTAATCAAACAAGCAAAGGTTAATCAAACATCAAACAAATAGTAAGCATTCTAGAAAAAGCAGTCACTCCAGAATAAAAATTTTAAAAAAGGTGAAGTAATTAAAGCAAGTAATATTCTCTGGATCAGCATTAGAGGTGTCAAATGAACCCCAAAATAAAATCTAATTTAAACATAACTTTAATGTGTAATAATCCACTCACAAGAGTTAGTCTTCATGCCTTAGTGTGCACATACTATAAAGTTAGAACCAAAACACTGTCCAAAACTGAATCCCACTAAGGTTTCACAGCTGTGCTTCCTACTTTAATATCATGGATTAAAAATTCCTTGAAACTCTGGTTCTAAACAAAAGTAGCTGGGAAAAGAACAGACTGAAGAGATGTGATTTAGAGACGCCATTCATTATTAAAGACATAAATGAAATGTGAAGACTATGTGAGAGAGCAATGGTCATTTCAGAAAGTCAAGTGCTTCTTTTCTTTTTCTTTTTCTTTTTTTTTTTTTGGTAGGGATTAATGATTCAGACTTCTTTCTTTCTTGCATAGCGTTTTCTTTTATGGTTTAAAACCAGCACCTCCTTGGCTGGAACAATCCCAATGCTTATAAAAAAGGGATCAAGGAACGATTTTATTCTGAGCATGACAGAAATACCATTGTCAAAAAATCCCTGCTTTCTTTTCCTGACTGTTCTCCAGATGACTTTGCAATCCTGACTTATTTACATCTTGACAAAGGCTGTGATATAATTCCAGAAATTTTACAAGAGGCTCTCTCCAAAATTTTCCACCTCAGTCAACAAGACATAAGATATTCCCTGAGCATAACAGTTTTCCTGTCAAAAAATAAAATATATTTCTACTTATTGCCAACCCACCTAACTCTACCTAAGTAAATTCCTTGCCAAGTCCATGAGCCTTTCCACTTTAAACCCTAAATCCATTCATTTTTCCTCGACTTAATATGCATTCCTTTACCTGCCAAATCATGAAACACCATTTGATGGACCTAAAATACACTTAAGTGGTATCTCTCAAAAGTGAGGCAGGGGAACTTGATTATATGAAGGTTGGTCTTGTCATATAAAGTATGGACTGCAAATTCAGAGAATGAGATCTCATTTGATCTGAATGGTTTTCCTCTGACTGCCGGTGATCTGTGCAAAAGAAAGATGTTGGTATAAAAATGCCAATACATCGGAAGCAGGAATGCTCCCTCACAGAAGGCATGGAAACACAACCAGCAGCTGCTGAACAGCCACTTTGAACTACAGCCTCTACTAAATTCAAAGACCACGTCTCCTCAAAAGGCACATTGGGCAAATTTCAAGCTAAAGACCACCTTTATACTTGTTTAGTATATTCTAAGAACCTAAAATGAAAGGAGCTTTGGCTTGATTATGATTAGCGAGGCTAAAGCAAGCAATACATTTTTGCCTTCAGCTCCCTCCCATCCACTAAGATTATAATCTCTAAACAGGCAGGAAAGATTCAAAACTCTTTTGGCTTTTGATTTTCATGGCTGTTTAGCTCAGAATCATGGGAACACTCAGGAGACTGGTACTACTGCGTAGGAAGCTAGAGCAGCTAAACATAAATGGTGGAAAAATAAACTTAGGAGAGTAAGATGCTAGCACAGCCAGCTTTTGCTATTTAAAAACCTGGTTACAGACAGGGAAGAAGATGCAGAATCAACTGGGCCACTTAGTCGGGCTTGTAACCTTACCTCCTGGTTTTAAGAGTTGACACGGGAGAAAATGCCAGTGCTAGGAGGACACCATCAGAGCAAAACCAAAATGATAGCACAAGAAAAAAAAAGGACAAAAAGAACTTTGAAAGGCAAAAGGCATAGAAAAGAGAGAGAATTTTATAAAGGCAGAAAGAAAAAGGGCCTAACCTAGATACAGTCCACCCCACCTAAATATAGGGATGTCATTAAGTAGTCTTAATGGAGTAGTGAGCTCCCGATACAGCCAAACAAAGGTGGTAGATGCCTTCAAAGCAGTGCTATAATTATAGTTTAACTCTGATGCTGTGAACGACACTCTGACGTGTGTCACCTCTCTTCAGTGGCTGCACCCAGAACTTCAGGGCACCTGCACTGCCTGAAGAGGATGACAGATAACTTCTCTGCATAAATAACTCTCTGTGGTGGGATGGTTCCTCCTGTTCAAACAATTGGGCAAGAAACAAAGGGCACAAAGCAAAGCTGAGATTTTACCTCAGGAAGTGTCAAAATAATCTGATTTTTTGAATGACTTCACATCATGCTCTACGCTTGGCTAGCATGCAAAATACATAAATTTAAAATTTACTCTTAGAAGAGTGAAGCCATTCGGCCCTATCTTCAAGTCACTGAAGCAATTGCTAGAATTTTTTTTTCCAAATTCAGGCATCATTTTGTTTCTAGAAGGTAACATTGCAGTACAATTAGGTCCTTATGATGCTAATTTGTAAGACAGAATGTTTTAGAACATTTTTCAACTATGGTAATCCTGCCAGACAGATACTTAGTGCCCAACAGTTTATGAACCGAAGTTTATCTGGAGATATATGTACATACACAGCCCCTATACATTTTGTATGGTGTATGATTTGCAATACTCCTACTTACGTTACAGGTAATTACAACTTTATTTTCCTTTCATGTCCTCTGTGGATTTGAGCACTTTGGCTGATATTCTGAACACTGAATTAATCTCTTTCTCATAGTAATGACAGATGAAAAGAAATGACCTATTTTTACAATATGATTATTACTTTTTTGCCAGAACTAATTTTTATTGCTTTCTAAGCTACTCTGGCATTACGTGTTTTCCTCATTTCTTAAATCTTAATGCTCCAGTCTTCCATTTCCTCTACAAAATAGCTGTAAGAGGATTAAAAGGCAAGCATTAAAGTTACAGTACATACTACATAATCGGATGATGAATTGTTAGCAAAATACAGGGCCTATGCTCCTAGGTGCATTTTAACTCTTTGTAGCCATATTTGATCCTTTCCAGTGGTACTTGAAGAAAACACTGAAAGGAAAACTGTAGAAGTCCTTAAGAAATTTTGTTGCTTGGAAAAAACTGCATTTTTCACAAGACTTTTATTCATTAAGTCTGAAGGAAAATAATACATAAACAGATCATTTTCATGGAAAAATTATTTTCAGTCCTCCTCAATATACAATTCAGAAATTACCAGAGTGAATCAGTATGTTTGATCTTGTCTTTCAGTGTTGGTCAAAATCAAATAAGAGTCATTCAAATAATATGTGAATATTCAGATATTCACATTTTAAAAACACAGCATAGGTAAATATGGAATAATATATTCTTCTACATTAACTTCCCTTGGATAACTAATCAAAGGAGAATTAAAGCAGAAACTTGATAATGCTTTTAAAATACATAACAAAGTAACTTAGAATATCTAGATATTTCAAAATATATTTTAAAACTCTTCTTGTGTATGTTCACACGTTTTTATCTTTACTAGTACACATTTGCAATATATTTTTCATGTAATGCCATGCATTTTGTTAAATTTGAGGAAATACAATATGATCTTAAAGGCTATACTTTACACAATATTATAGACCTGAAAAATAGGTTAACATTTATTAAAGTTAAAAGTCATGCCCCATAAAGCCAGGAAAGGGTAACATTAAATATTCTCTCCTGTACATGTGTGTTATGACTGTGTATAAATTTTTCTCCCATAAAGTCCTTGCTGTATTCAATACATACTTTGCTCATTAAATGACTATCCAGTACTTTCTTTTTCTTAAATTGCTTAATAGAGGGCTTTATTTATTGCATATTTTTCAGACCTACTTTGAAGGCCCAATTAGTCATTTCTTGCAGGATTTTAGAGTGATTATCTGTACAGCACGGGAGTGTTTGAAAAGACTTTTTTTCCCTCTGCATCTATTCAATGATCTAGTGAACTTCCATCTAGGCAAAAAAGAGGTATCAAAGTAAAAGACTTCTTGCAACATTGGATAACCAACTAAAGGTGCCTAACATCTAACTTTTCAAAGTACTTTAGCCTTCAGAGATGTGTTCAACACTGCTTTGTCTGAGGAGAGCATTCCTGAGATCACAGGACAGACTAAGCACTCTTATTTTAGATGATTAGGCCCGTCTCCTGGGAGATATCAGCTAGCTGGCGTCCAGAAATTGCTGCTGAGCACAAGCAAACGAGGATTTTTGCCGCTTGGCCAAATCTGGAAGGAATTTTACAAAGGTAGCAAAAGATTCCTCTCTAGCACAGACATCTCTCAACACCCCATAACGTCTATTATCCTCTTCCAAATCTGTGAGGTTTTAGAGTTTTAGAAAGATTTATGATCTTAACCTTTTTCTTGAAGTTAAATGAACTGAACCGATATAAATTCAGTCAATCTGAATAAATTACCAGTCTCTAATACTTCAGATCGCTCAGCCAACAACCGACATGTGGCTCAGAAAATCACCTGCTGCCAGGCCCACTGGTAACTTTCTATTTTTCTAAGGTAATTCTATACTAAAACTAACACTAACACTAAGAATACTAAAGCTATTTATATGCAAACCATATTTGCCCACCTCATTCGCACTCATCTCCTTGTCTGTTTTCTTAGAAGTGAAATGGGCTGGTTTACGTACTCAGAGTACTTGCCAATTTGGTCGTTTCCATGGGTAGGGCACAATAAAGTCACACTAAGTTATTTGCTGTTAGTCTTTATGTTGCATTCACTGTAGCTAGCATCCAAACCATCGAATAACAAGTTGTAGAAGAAGCTGTCTGCAGTAATTAGTTATTAATTAAGCAGACAGGGACAAGTGAAAAAGGAAAGGGCAAAAAGTGATGTCAAAAGCGCTGATACTCTGAAGTTCCATTAAAAATTGTAATGAACGTGCAGAAGTTCACCTTATGCATACAGAGCCATGAAAGTTACCTATTTGTAGATCTTCATTTCTGACTAAAATGAGGGATCTGAAATTAAATCTAAACACATAAATACATAGGTTCTCAGCTTTATAAACTAATCTGGGAAACTACAGGATTTCCCTCAAAACTGTTCAGCTCAACAAACTCTAAACTTCTGAAACTACTTAATAGCTTTACGAATAATTAAAAATACAGTAAGAAATTAGGGCATACATTTCTTTTACTTGTATACTGAGTGAAATGAAGCAATAGAATTGCATCATGGGAAACTTTTGGTAGGTACTGGCGGTATTTAGGTTGTGTTTGGCCACATCTAGTATGTGTCAGTTATTCTTAACCCTGAAAACTCAATAAAATACACTCTGTATACACAATCATAGACAGGGTAGTGAAAGACTGCTCTTCGTGGTATCTCTTATGTTGCCTTTTCTGGAAAAATATCACACACATAAAACAAATGTACACCTATTCCTGATAAATGTATGTTCTTCTGCAGTGCACCAATGACATACCATGTGGATTATGAATGAAGTAGTTTGAAAAACAAATTATTTGCCAACAAATAGAACCTTAAACTCTGTGAGATTAAATGCAGCCCCATAGTGATCACGTTGAACTAGGACTCACTTTAAAACAACAAAACCAAGAAAAAAGCATGTGATTTGTTGAAACTAGTAAGTCATCAACATGCAGATTAGTCAGTAGCCTTCTGTGGTCAAAATCAACAACAGTAGCAATGTGAGGGAAAATAAATCATTTCAAGTGAAGTTCTACCAAAGAATACAGCCAAGTGATGGGAACCTGTAACAGGGTAAGACCGCGATTCCTCCACTTAGGCTTCTAAATCACAAGTCTGAATCAACAGTGTTGCAGTAGCCTTCAATCCAAATAAGAGCTGAATATCATTTCTAAACTAATAAATTGTTATTTGGGCTCCTCCTCTTTTATTTTTAAGCATTTATGGAGATCACCATGCCTATTATTTTAGTTAATGGTAGGTGACCAAAATTTGATGGCCTCAGCTAATTACATCCAGTCAGATCCCTCATGTAAGAAAAGCTGGAGAGGGGCTATAGAGAGCAAATGTCACTCTGTGCAAGATAAGAAATACTTTTGATTTAATTCTGCATAGCTACTTCACTGGCACATGCCTTCATTTGACAACTCATTCTATGGAACAACCACATCAACCATTTACTTCAATCAAGTATTGCATTCATATAGAGGCAAAGACATGTCACCTTCTCATGATGTCTCATGGCAAACTGCACACGCTTCAAACAATGTATATCAACAAATTGATGGTTTAGTTTCACAGTGTACATTACAGGAAAAATCTTCCTTGACAGCCTATTTGTCAGTGCGTCGGCTGCAGCACTGTAACACCAGACCATCTGGAGGTTCCACCGAATAAATACACTTAGGGTGAAATTCCTCTTTCGGCTACTGCTCACGGAAAGGAGACAGAATAATGGGACTTCTCTGCAGTTTGTCATAACATCAGAAACCAGTGACTGACTGTGCTGCTTTTATTTGTATTGGTTTGAAAAAAGACAGGCTATGCTGTAGAGATAAAAGCAGAGGATCAGAAATTAATATTGAGTCATGACAAAACACCGCTAAGATTTACTCCTCCATTTTCACAAAGGGAGGAATGTATATTCCATATACATGCATTTTCAGCCTTCAAATGTCATAGCACAAAACTCGGCAGACTACTTAGATTCGATCAGCAATTTTCATCAGGTTTCTTGATGAAGCCATGCACACTACTGAATTATTTGGACTCATTTGCATCTAATGACCCACGGTCACTGATGAGTTATGAACTCCCAATGCTCGGAAGATAAAACTCACTAACGTGTTTATCACCCTAATTGGCCAGGTGGAGTTTTAACAGCAATGTTGTCTTACAACAAACCACGATTTTTATAATTAGATAGAGTGAAATCTTTTACATATTACTTTAGACCAGTCTATCCAATAGATAGACAAAGCAAAATAAAAGCATCTTCACAGTTTTTACAGTGATTTCTACTTGCTGCAAAATAGCATCTACTACTACTGTTGGGGGAAGAAGTTATTGAGACTATAGATGATTATATAAATTACGCCTAGGTTAACAGTCCGAATGAAGAACCAGAAGGAACGAAAAACATTCAGATATCATTGGATTACGGTTAACAATGTCCTCAGGAAAAAAAAAAAAATGGATTTGACAGTATATTTGAGGTAACTAAACAACAATCTCACAGTAGTCGTGCTATACTTAGTTTAGTAACAAAATACTGATCCATTTAGGTTTGCTCACATTTGCTGTTATATACATTATAATTGAGGATTAACAAATGCTGTGCTTTAGTCAGATTTGCTGCTGATTAACAGCAGAAGAAGCCAAACTTAGAGCTTTTTAAGAACAGATGGTGCTTCTTTCCTCTTCTTACTGGTCAAAAATTCTGAGAAAATAAGGATGAAGACGGATGTAGATAGAGAAGAGAAGCAACTGAACGAGAAAAAAAAGTTTGGCAGATCCCATAAGCAGCTATAGAAACAAATTATACCCATTTTCCACTGTGGGTGTGCAAGTTTGAGGATTCACAGATGGCTTGGAATTCAGCTCCGCATCAGAGCTGAATCTGTTTCCAAGACAGTCTGAAAAAGGGGTGCTGAGTGATTGCAAAATGTTTCTTCTCCTACTTCTACTACTTGATAGTTTCCCATCTTTCCCTCCTTTTTCTCCAGATACCAAAGCATGAAGCAAGAATGGAAGTTTATTGAGGTACCAGGAAAAAATGCACAGTGCCAGTATTTGCCCAGATCAGACAACTAAAAGTTGTTTTCACCGTGCATTTCCTAAAGCCTAAGGGGACTTGAGGAGTTCTCATATCCTCCCACCTACTCCTTATAAATAAAACCATGAGTCACTTTTAAAAAATTGGTATCAAGTGAGTCATTCTTTTGCACGATCATCTTGAGACACCTTAAAATGGTGGTCTCCTTTCCTCTATCAAGAGGACAGGAACACTTCAAAATTCTAGGAAATAGAACCAAATGTAAAGGGAGGTGCTCTGCTTTCTGAAAATCAGTCATAAAGATAACCATGTCCCCTGTGCTGAATAAGTGTTCAGTCAGTAATTAGGTGCTAGAGTCAGTAATTACATGATAGAATTCAGTGCCAGCAACAGACTTGCTGCTGTTGAGAAAATATTGTCCACCTTTGTTCCAAAGCACAAAAAGTCAGTTTGGATTCTGGTATTTCCAGCTTTATGCTAACTATAGCCCTTTCTTTCAAGTTCACCAACCTATCGACACAGGTTTTATGTCTGAGGATGTTCTATTTGCCATCCAATTGCACTAAGCTCTGTCTGCTAGGACTTGCAATAGTCTGTTCTCCAAGTAGAAAAAAATCAAGCAGTTCACCCTTCTAGTACATCTTTCTATTGATTAATGTTACGAAAGAAGTGAGAAACTTGTTTTGATCTCTGCCAGACTCACCAGTGGACCAAAATCCCCTTGTGCACTAACTTACGGCATGATTTTTGTTCTCAGCGGTAACCCACTTGAAATTCAGTACAGCTCAGCTAGTTGATCTGTCAGTGAAAACCAACTGCAACAGCCTTGCTGAGGCCGTATTTGCTTCTGTCACGGAATTCATGGGGGCTCTCAAGAATGGGAAAGGCAAAGGTGTACACGCGCCCCGCTTACAGCAGACAAATTCCCCATGTCCTGACAGTTGGAGGCTTTTAGTCTTTCTGTAAAGAATTCACAAAATGTGGTTTAACTCTGTTGCTCATCACAGAATATAGGTAAATACATTTTGAATTTTTCTGTTTAGAAAACTGGTGGGGATTTTGTAACAAGAGAAAGGCAAGACTGCTATGAAGAATGTCTTTAAAGACTTGAAATGCTTCCAAAGCTAAGACAGCCGCAAGGAAGATTCCTGTGTGGTCTGTTACATTTCCAGTGGAACTCTCCTGGGGTACATACCGAAACAACTCCTGTTTTATAGGTCTGACCCAGTCATGTTAGCAGCATGTAAATGTTTTGACATGCCAGACACTGAAAAAGGGCTGTTAATTGGAATCTTAATAACATCTGTAGGTTAAACTACCAATACATAAATAATGCTTAATAGTTTAATAAATAAACATCTGAAAACATGAGAATGCAAAACAGCACGAAAAAAAAGCTCAGAATCCAAAACAGTAGACAACTTCTGTCGACACATGTTGGTGTTTGAATTTCCACAAACCTCTGCTTCACTAAAATCACCCTGGACATGACACAAGACAGAAACCTTTATTCTCCTTCATTGTTCTTAATGAACTGCTGAGAAATAAATTTAGCAGAAGGAAGAGTTAAACTGAGGTTTTCATTATGTTAACAGTTATTCCCTCCTTATACATGCTATCACGTATTTCAGAATTCTTAATAATTTCATGCAGTGATGAAGCGGTTATTTACCTACTGCATCTGTCTGTAAAACGGTGGGTTTGAATCTTCATTCCTCTTCATTTATAAATACTATCTATCTCACAATATCCGTCTTTCCTCACGTGTTTCCAAATTGACCTACATAGAACTGCAGGTTTTCTATGATGGCAAAACATTTTTATCATTTGTGTTTATGGTTTAAATACAGTGTTCTACACAAAACACTAAAGAAAATGCAAAAGGTAATACTAAAATCTCGAAACTGTAAAGTGTACTTTCTGCTCTCTGGAGATATCTCTCTAGATCTATCATGCCTGTGAATACCTGAAAGGTAGTAAAACTTCTCAGTCATAAATAAAAGCAGTGAGCATGTAATGCCCAACACGAGACAGGACACATATTTTAAATATTAATTCAATCAGCATCAGTAAAAATTCTGTGAAAACCAAATTACCTTCCATCTCACAGTTGGAGATAACATCCTGTCATGTCTAATCACTGGGAAAAAAACCATAAATGCCACAGGCCAGTTCACATTTAGTTAATTACGCTTAACTATATAATAAGAACTGTCAAGCAGTAATTTTTTTTTTACAAAGTCGATTTATTCTTGTATTTTAAGGGCAGTCCTTGAGTTTCATGAATCTTCAGAAGGGCTGAGCATGTTATCTAGTAGGTCATTGATAGCCCATATTTTTAAATGTATTTACTGTTATTTTTTTTCCCCATTCTTTGAAACTACATCTCAAATGACAGAATACATCTAAAGAGACTGTTTAAAAACCCGAACGTCTGAAAATTCCCAGAAGGTACATGAAACGAAAGAGCTGTAGAAGTAACAACTCAAATTATTGCTGCTACTGCTTCTTATTTGCTTACATTCATTGCAGTATGAAATGCTAGAACAGTAAACTGCAATTTTCCCAGTTGTAGTAAAGTTATCGCTGCAAGTAGAAAGACTGTGCGTGGGACTTACTTCAAGCTTTAAACACCTACAATAGATATGAATAAGAGGGCTTGGAGGCTAAGCTCAGTAGGAAAAACTTCAGCTGCTCCCCAAACTATTGCCATTCTCTTTTTATTTCTTATGTTTTTTGTGCTGCAGGTATATACACTTCTTTTGCAATCTTTTGCTTCCCAGTTTCTGCAGCTTGTGAAGGCTGTTTTTTGTTTTACTCTGTCCAACATTTTGGTTTCTTGAACTAAGGCCAAGTATGAAAGATTAATTGCATCCTAGAGTTGCCTATTTCATTTTTCACTGATTAGAGAGGGAACCGTGCATCTAGCTCAGACTAGTTGCCTATTTTTTAAAGAGCGAAACTAAATTAATTCACAAGATTATTCCACCCTTGGACATAGCTCTGGCTGGAGGGCAGAGGAGAGGAGCAAGGGAGTGATGCTCTTTTAACTTCCCACAACCACAAAAACACAACCCGTGACTTTTCACTGTATTGTTGAGTTCATTCCCTTATTTCACTGTTCAATATGACTGGACTACATTTTGCCTCCCTGCTGCAACACTCAGCCAAGTTTAAAAAGAAAGCGACTGGCTGGGCCAGGATTGCATTGTCGGACAGATATCAGTTTGCCTTTGTCCCCTCTTTTGTCTTATTTCCTTCAGGAGACAACTATCATCTGTGTATGCATAAAGCCAAGGCTCAAGGTTGGTTTGTCTCTGACCTTCTCCAGCTGAAAGCCAGGGTGTATATGTGTGTGTGGCTGTGGCAGCCTTCCAGCCTGTCAGCAAAACTGTTTGTGTGGTGCATGCTATTTGAGTCACCTGTGTATATTCAGGCTTGTTCAGTTGCACTGTCCATTATAGCAGCTACTTTTTATGTGTTGCCTCAGGTTTCATACTAGTAAATTATTAACCTTTTACTTGCCTTAACATAATTTTAAAACATATCTCATCATGACAAAACTGTGCCTAAACACATTTCAAGGAACTACTACTCAGCAAAAAAGTCCACAAAACAAACACGGAACTGCATTTATATTAAAAATGCAGTGAGAGGAAAAATACTGTAAGAAAGATATAACTTCTGAAGGCGTGGAAATAACATAGAAAATTGCACACTGATCAATGGCACTGATAAGGCATGCAAAATCACAATTACACAACTGTGCCTGTGGGTACAGTCTCTGTGACTTACAACGTTGAGCAGGTAGTAACACAGATGTGCTTCGTGAATCTCTAACTGAAGTCCAGAGTTATTTAGCTGAATCCTGAGAGAAACATTTTGTCAAAATATCATGACTATTATATATTCCCAGTTCACACTGCATTTAAAAAGCTTATCAAAACATTTTACTATTGTGCAATATTTTACAGAGATGTGAGAGGAACAACAATTGTTTGCAACAAAATAATTATGGTTAAATTAGATATTTAACTGTGATTACAGACTTCCGTTATTATTCTTGACAATGTAATAGGACCCAGAAAGCTTCAGACAACATCAGGTCCTTATTGTGTCAGACAGTACAAGCATGAATTGACTTGAGAGAAAAGCACCATAAATCTCTTAAATCTGCAAATCAAGTATCATCAGAACTATCAGTGACAGTTCTGGAGACTGTAATACTATGCTGTATACCTTGAAAGAAATAAATGTTAGTAAACGTAATAAGCACTCACAAGTACGCTGTCCTTCTGGGATGTTCTCTCTATTTTTTCTCTACTGCCTATGAATAACATAATAGATTAATAAATCAATAGATTAACAACTAATAGATTAACAACTTTTTTTAAAACCCTCTAAGAATCCTCTATTCTAAACAGAAAGGAAACATTTCCAGGACAAGTTTCTAAATCAGAAAGATTGTTTTTATCAGAAAGATAAAAGACTTTTGTAAATGCAATTTATTTGTCTAGGTACAGTCAGCCTCGCAATCACACTGTTTTTCTATCGAACTGGTTAACATAAATGTGAATGGATCAAATATGTCTTTGGTTTTCAGAAACTCACATCAAAATTTCAATTAAAAAAGATTAATTCTATAGATGGCTGAAAAACTAGAAAATAAAAAAGTACTAAAAATAAAGCTTCTGAAGTATTTAAATCATCAACTCCACTTTGTAGTAGCAACTACACTGTATTTAACTTACTGCTGGGCTGCCTGAAGTAAGAAAAAAAAAAGAAAAATAATTTCCCTAATTTCACACAGTGAGAGATAATTTTGCAAATTATCTATCTATCTCAAGTATTTGGATACCTATGAAAATTTTTCACAGTATGATTACGGCCAAGGGTCAATTGATTTCCAATGGTGCACAGTTAGGCTATTTCACTGTCAAGGAGCCATTTGCACAGATTTCTCTGGACCAAAACTCAGTTTTCAAGTTTTCTGAGGGCAAACCATGATGCCCACATCACTCCTTTTGGTCCTCAGAGCTCTCCCAGCTGCCACCTCCAAGCTAGGGAGAGTCATTTGTTTGCTTTAATTTGTCACAGCTGCATAGTCTTCCTTTAAATGAAATAACATATTTTTATAATCAAATGAAAACAACTGGGAAAATAAAGCTCAGATTTAAAAGCCAGAAGCTGCAACAGTTGTTAATGATATCACCTGATTCTCAGAGATATTAAACACCTTCAGCTCTTTCACTAATGCTAGTTTGCATGCAAGGTTGAAAATAACTGGCTGAAGGCCTCCTATTAACAGAAAGGAGATGACTGCATTAGGTTACGAAGAGCAGCATAATAAACCTGATTCAAATTCTGCTACCCTCTGCTGATGTTCTGGTTCCCCCAAGTACTTAAGATGCTTATTCATCTTTGAAATCAATGACCTGTTGGTAGCTGAAATACTGTTTTGAATTTGAACAAGTTGCACAAGTATCTGCGACTCAAATTTGTTGGTAGCTGAAAGTGAAGAAGGCTGAATTTAACCCTGTGGGAGTGTCGTCGTCAGCTGCTTTAGGGTAAAGAAAAGGACAGAGCACCACCTGGCTTTGCCGTGTGCATGAAGTGGTCTTCCCTCTGCAAAAAGCAACAATGGTTGGTAGTTTTTAAATTAGTACATTATAAATATCAGGGTTAGAATGACACTGAGAACTTGGGAGTTAATGTCTTAACATGACTTAATCCCAGTTGCAAAGCACACCAAGGGAGGAATCAGAGGCAAAATCTGTGAGCTTTCCCTTTAAAGGTACCATCTCTGTTCCACTAGCACACATTATTTCAGTAGCTTTCAGTATCTGTATAAATGACAGCAATGAAATCAGGCCTAAATTCTAAAAATGACATGACCATATGTTTTCAATTAAAGTTACTAAAAGGCTACCAGTCTTCGATGTGCAGAACAACATCTTCAGGCCAACCTTCTCAGGACAAAACATCTGATGACATGGAACATTTTGCTGTATGAGTTAAGCCATTTTATTGTAAAGAACAACACTAATAACAACAGAGTTGTATGAGAAAAGCATTTATTTTAAAGTTCATGTTATGATAGTTAATACAAACACATAGAAAATAATTTGAAATCATCACCCAGTACGATTGGCACTAATGGATGCCAAAATAATATCAGAGGACTGAAATGTAAAAGCCAAGTAATTTCAATTTTTAGCAAAACAGTAAATCATCTCCAGAAGTAAATTAGTATATTAACAAAAATAAATAGTAAGAGAGAAGAACGGCATTGTGTCTGCACCCTCACTTTGTCAAGATTTACTCATTTCTTTAAGTGTGAAGAATAGAATGTGGTACTTCCAGGAACTTGACCTATATGGATATGGAGTGAACACAAAGAAAAATACTGACAAGATCAGCATCTTAGCCCGTACAGATACATACTTACAATAATAACTTACTAAAAAAAAAAATTGTATTTTTCATGAATAAAATTTACATTGGATTTGGTTTAGGATCAGAAGATCGCCAAGGTTCCTTAATCTTTAATGATCAAATTGTAAGACAGAAAAAAAAAAAGAAACACTGTTCCTCTTACGAAGTTTAACCTTTATCCAAGTCTGTCTTCTGCAATATACAATAAAAAAGAGGTTCCTAGACTAAAGCCAGCCAAAAACTCAGACTAGACTACAAAGGTATGAAATCAGTGTTTCCTCTGGAAGTGAATTATGTCCAGCAATAAAAAATAATAAAGGCAGACTACATGATTATAATTTTTTAAATTTTAATAGTGAGAAATAAATATTTATATAAATATTTATCCTCTATGAATCCTTTTTACTTTATCTTGTTTATGAACTTAACAACCTAGGTACGAGTTTGTCTGGGTACAAGTTTACAGTTCTGAGAGTTGGCACGTGTTCCGTAACCCTACTTAAGGAAAAGAGTAGAAGTAGGAGGGAGAAGAGGAAAAAGAGAATCGAAACGCAGGTCACAGACATCAGAATATTTAACAGTTTATAAGTACTGTATGCCTTTGTCTTCTGCCCTGAAACATCTTGGGGATTTGAGCCCAGAATGCTATTTACCCTGTCAAAATAAGACCATCTCCTTCAGTGGGCATGTAGAACAGCTTTACACTCAGCTTAGGCAAAAAAATGTCACACATCTTTTTGCCAACATAATTCTCCAGCAAAAATCTTCCCTGGGTAACAAGATTTATATGCAGTAAGGCTGGATGGTAAAAGAAGACAGGCTACATTGAGAACAGCTCAGAAGCATAAGAAACTCAGCAGAAAGCTGAGGTATGAAGAGAGGATTTACATCAGGCTTCAGAGGCTCAGTCATCTATATATCCCTCTGGATTATTACTAGCTAAAAGTGCCAACCAGATTTTAATCTTTCCCCTCCCCCCGTCATTTTTTTTCCATGTTCAGCAAGTACTCACCTTCCACTGCTTGACATTGCAATCTGCTATTCTGTACTTTCACAAGCTCTTTACAACCTTTGCTGATATTCATACTTTAAGTGAAATGCAAAGGGTAGGAAAAGGCAGGAAATTATATGTCGAAAGTGCAATGTTCTGAACAGTAACCCCATATAAGCCTGTGCACTTTCAAACTGTATATTCTGTCTCAGTGATGAAGAATCAAAAAGAAAAGTATTCAGCATTTCTACAGATCTGCCCATTTTGAGCTTTATGAATATTAACACTCCCGCAGGGAATCATTTGGACCCAACAACTAAAAATAACAGAACAGAAATTGACAGTTCCTTGAAAATAGGTCAATATTATCACTCATATTCTTCAAATGAAGAAACTGAGGTACTCAGAAGACTAAGAAAAACATTTAAACTAAAATACCTAGAGTTTTTCTCTGTAAAAACTCATCTTTATATCCGAGACACACAGCTTGATTACCAGGGATGTCAAACACCAACTAATCATCTCATTGATTTTATATTAACCAACAGGATCAAACAGCTGTGCATGGGTCTGCCATCACTGTCAACAGACAGGCAGAAGCTTATTAGGGTGCAAGTATGGCCCTCGGGAGACGTCACTTGTTCATTTTGCGTGTCATGAACCTGACAATTAGACAAGCTAGTACAATAGCAAAAGTCATCTCTCCAACTGCCTTGGTCCACTGTTCAGAGTTAGGAAAGTAAACACTTTGGAAACAGTGACCATATTTTGGAATAACAAAATATATTAATTTTCAGAATCCTTGCCTCTGCCGTTTTTCTGTAAGTCTCTAAATCTTGCCTCATTTGTTTCTGGGATCTTGCCACCTCCTTTCTTGTTTATAAAACCTCTTTTTTTTCTTGTTTCAGCAATAGCGCTCATCAAAGACGTGAAGCTACAAGAAAGTCAGAGAGGGACTTTTTACAAGGGCATGTAGTAATAGGATGAGTGGCAACAGTTTTAAATGGAAAGAGGGTAGATTTAGATTAGATATTAAGAATAAATTCTTCACGACGCGGGTGGTGAGGCACAGGAGCAGGTTGCCCACAGAAGTTGTGGGTGCCCCCTCCCTGGAGGTGTTCAAGGCCGGGTTAGATGGGGCTTTGAGCAATCTGTTTTAGTGGAAGGTGTTCCTGGTCATTGCAAGGGGGTTGGAACTGGATGATCTTTAATGTCCCTTCCAACCTAAACCATTCTATGATACTATGACATTCAAAATAATTTTATCTCTTTTATTTTTATTACAACCATATTTTTTATCTGTCTACATCCCATTTCCAGCTTCTAATCTCTTTCTATGTGAAGTACCAGATGTTCATCATGGCTGCAACACTGGCAGGAAACCTGGCAAAGACACAGTGGGGTTGACAGATGAGCAAGGTGTAAAAAGTGCACCCACTGATAATAAGGTCAGAAGAAAACACAAAACTACTTCTTTACATGAGCAATGACTGCAAAACAGCTTAGGAAGCTTCCAAAACTGGAATTTTAACTCAAAGGGGAAGGTGTCAGAAGAACTTGCTCAACTGAAATATCTATAGGTATACAGAGGCTTTGGAAGAACTCAGAAAAAGAACAGTAAAAAATCCACCACAAACTGAATACATCACTCAATTTCTCTAGGAATTACATAGGAAAGCACTGAGCTATCATTCAAACTAGCCTCAGTATCAGAGGACAACAGGTAATAACAATAATAATGGCAATTTTTGAAGCACGCCATTATACCCAATTTCTAGTCAACACATTGATAGTATAATACAGAATAAAATTAGTAGACTCATAGTAACTATGGTGAAGATTCAACACTATTTTTTTAAACAGACTTCACAAAATTATTATCGGGCTTTTTGATAAACTCAGTGAGTGTGGGAGATGAGTGAAATGGATGAAACAGGGAAATGGAATTCCAAAGAGCTCTTGGAAATGTCTTTCAAGCAAAGCCAGAAGAAACTTCAGAGGCCAAGAATAAATGACTGGTATTCACAATTTCAAAATTATTCACAGTAACCAAAAATAAAGCTGACAGTAAAAAGTTAACAAAGGAAGTCTTGTTAGTAAGGGATTGAATTTCACCTTTCATTTGAGAGACGAATAAAAAAGCATGCAAAGTAACATGCATGGAGAAAACCAGTTCTAACCTTATGTAAATGATGCATTAAACTACGTGTTGGTGTACAACAGAGAAGTTGCAAATAGTGCTGATGGTCCTCTGAAGATACAGTGGTTCTCATCAGCGATCAGAAAACCAAACAGAATGCTAGGAACCATTAAGAGAGAAATGCAGAAAGAAAATAAATGCCTATATCAGTCAGTAGTTTACAATTCTGACTGCCCCATCTCAAAAAGAATAAAGTAAATTTAGAAAAGGTTGACTAGAATGATCAGAGGTAAGGAAGAGCATCCATCAAAATTGAGGAGAAACAGACCACTGGGATGGCTTTGCCATGAAATCAGAAGATATAGGAATCTGAAGAAAAAAATTCTATGGAAAAGAGGAATAGGGAAGGGTTTTGTCTTTTTCATAATGCAAGGACTAGCAGACACCCAAAACCTTGTAAAATATAAGACTTAAAAGAAAACATTAGGGAGTACTTTTTCTTTTGGCAAGTAACGAAATCACACAACTCATTGCCACAGGATGTGAGAGAAGTCAAGTTGTAAATAGTATCAAGAACTGTTCATTCATGAAAAAATGATTATTTCCAGAATTTCAGAAGTTCAGGAAGATTTACTTCATAGAAAAGTCATGACAGATTTAGCCCTGGATTGCCGATTCAGTTGAGTCTGAACTCTGGAGGTCCCTAAACCACTGATTTCTAGACTTTTAACAGGAAGGATTTTTCTGTACTTTGCTATTTCTTACCCCCTTTCCTTAAAATCTTCTGTTGGCCAGTAAAAATTACTAGGTAACAGGGACCATTACAGTTGTTGCTACATTTTCATATTTTCTTATGTTCTAACAATTTTTTAAACTCTTTCAGTGCTTATATGTGCAAAATCTGCTCTTCTGCAGTATTATGCCCTGAACTCCTAGCTGTACGGTGAGATTTGTCTCTTTGTCCCACGCGATTTGATGTTGTAAAGCTTCTGTTTGGTTACTGATCCTCTGTGTATCACACAGCCCACTATAATTCTCATCCTTCAGCTCCTGTCCTTACAAACTCCTTCCTTCTGTCAGCCTGCTAACATTAATTTATGCTTATAGTTTCTGTTCCGATTTCATTTCCTCAAATTATGTTCCCTTGTCTTTTAGTCCTTTAATACTCTACCTGTCCTTCCAGTGAACCTTGTCACTCTTCGCTACCTGATATATCTGTTTAAATTACTGGCTTTCTGGGTTTCCTTTTCACTTACTTGCCTGGAAAACTAACTGCACACTGATTGTGCTGCCTATACGATGCCTGCTGTTGGAAGTGCTAATAACTACCATGCATGTTATCGAGTAGGTCACATTTCCAATCGTCAGCCAAACTGCAGAACTAACACAGGAGCTACATCTTTGACCTCTGTTTTACAAGCCATGCTGTAGCCTATACTTTAAATAAAATATCCTATACAGCCTCAAATAAAGATTTCACAAATAAATATAAAATTCGTATTCTTACATTCTGTTAGATTTCAGGGCATAAGAAGTGGTACTACAATTCCTGTTTGCAGCATTCAGGGCATTTTATTCAATTATTCGGCGATCCTACAGCCTGTAGGGCTGTGACACGCATTGAATCCTAGGAAGCAGAACAGTAAAGGGTTTATCAGGCAGTGTTCACCCACCGATACAAACTGCTTAAATCTACCTGTGAGAGATTTATCACCTGGCTACGAGGCCAGAAGAATCAGCCACAAGCCAAACAGAGCAGAGGGAGTGAAGATCAGGGTGAGAAAAGAGGCAGCAGACAGAGGAATATGGTCTACCAACTGGCTGTTGAAAGCTACCAAAAGAGAAACCGTAACTTGATTTTCCAATTTCCAGAGGCATAAATGTGCAAGTTACAGTAAATGGAAAAAAGAAAACAGAAAGTGCTTAAGCAGCTGAGTGTCGTACTACACCAGAACCCCTACGAACAGGAAAAAGATGAGCTTTGCCTGGATGTCTATGTTTTTAGACCTCACTATGTAACATTTCTTGTTTCAATGGCAAACTTAACAAAATCTGTCTGAATCTTCTGCTTATGTCCCACATTTCAAAACCTTTAATAAACAGGTTGGAACATTTTTTAAATGACGGAGTTCACTTTCAGAAGTAATGTTCCTTGAAATTAGATAAATGATTCTACAAACAATAACACCGTTATCAGGAAGAACCATCAAAATATTATTATCACTAGTTCAGTGGTGGAAGCAGAGTAGTGTTATAAATGTGATTCTTTTGATATGCACTGCTATATGCACCAAAACATCACAGTGTGATATTAAACAATAGCAAAAAATCTATGGAACTGGAGGTAACAAAATAAGATAATAAGCTTTATATGACACAAAAACCCTATGGCTTTATTTATTCCTGCCATTGCTAAAACATAGAATTGTGAAACCACTGCAAGCAGGTTCATCTATTCCTAGGCCAAGAAACTACAACTGTTCTGCTAAATAAAAAGGGCAAGGGCTCTAGCCCTGGGAGCAAGTGGCTAGCAGAGCTTGTGTCCCCATGGCTAAACCCTCTCACACCCCAAAATGGGTGTTCTCATCTATGGCACTTACTGGGAATAGGTCCTGATCATGATATCTTTGAAGCAAGCATGGGCACTATCTGGAAACGTGTTAGTGCATCCAAAAGCTCTATCAGAGCATGTGTTGTCGAACTCTGAGGATGACTGTTGAGGTTACTTGTGTGACAGTGCTCAAGTCAGAGTCCTGGCTCTGCTGACTTTACTGCTGACGTATCTAGAGGAACTACCTCTAGATTTCTAAATGAACCACCTTCATTTCTGTGCTTTACTCTTCTAAAATGTTCATTCTGGACACATCAAGAGAGCAAGCTACTTGATTAATATTTCTTGTCGTATGCCAGTGCAGATATTCCTTTCTAAAATGAGAGAAGTCTAGACTTTGCTCATCGCCCTCCTTTCCCCAGTTCTTCAGCCAGTGTTTGGATAGCACCACTACGTCCTTCTGATAGACTGCTACTAGGACACACACTACCAGCAGATGCAGCGGGAGCTACAGCTTCCTCAGGTACCTCTTACTTCCTCTCTCGCCTCTCCTCTCCCTTACTCCTAGTAAATCTGTCTGTGTGCTATCTGAGATAGGAAAGTTAACACTGTTCCCTGCAGCTGGCTTTGCCTGGGTTAAGAGTCTAGCCTTGAGTCAACACTCAGATAGGCTCTGCAAAGTGCTGCTCCTTCAAAGCTTTGAAAATGACTTGGCTGTACTTAGTGTTCGTTCAAATTCTGGCAATTACTCAATGATTTAATTATGTCTGTTAATGGGATTTCTAGGGAAAGTATTATTATGTGGAGACCAAAAGGAATTTTGAGCTGAAATGATACTGAATTGATATTGGACTCAGCACTAAAAATTCAAATTCTTTCTTAGTAAAATAGGTATTATTTTTACTAGCAGCTGGTTTTATCCTGAATGTAAATTAAGGCTGTTCGGAACAACAATTTACACAACTTGCTCCTTCATGTAAGTCCAAGGAAGACATTGAATTACAGCAGGCATGTAGCTTCCTACTATACTTATATATAGGCTTTAGCGGACACTGCAAGAGTTCTTCCTCTTTTAGTAATTTCTGTTTAATTCCAAACACTTCCTGTTCAGTGTTAATCCTAGCTGAAAGAACTCTGTCGGAATTGTCTATTAAGCTTAAACTATTTTAGCCAAATTTAGGTTAGTTTTCAGAAGTAATTGCATAGTCTGAACTAAGAAGCATTCTTTTAACAAACTTCTAAGTACCTTTTAATAAGATAAACTTCAAGTGATAGCATTTGTCTAAATAAGTAGTCCTTGAATGTATTTCACACTGCTTTCGCATTTTAATAGCACTTAGTATAACATTTCCTTTTTATTTGTTCTTCACTCTGTAAACAGCCATTGACCAAAAAAAAAAAAAGTGGAAACCAGCAGCCAAGTCTCCGTAATGCCAGCAGAGTGCTCTAACCTCTTGTACACAGAAATGTGCTTCCTGTTCCTTCCTCTTTCTTGGAGAATACTGAATTATTTTCTGGTGGAAAAAAAAAAAAACCAAACAACTAAACAACTTTACATGCCAAATCCTGCCTCTTCACTCCAGGATTGCTGGGTGATTAAGAGACTCTTGAAGATGTGTCTGAGTATCCTAATCAGAGAACTTGGGTCTCTGAAACCATCAGTGAGTATCCTAATCACAAAAAC
>VZSC01013110.1:60322-125161 GCA_013398225.1 Steatornis caripensis | reverse complement strand
CCTAATCACAAAAACCTTGAAAAGAAAGGGAAGACACCAGCAGCATTTCTACTTCTTGAAAGACTGATCTCTGCCTGGGTTCAGGAAGAAAGAAGAAGAAATCTAGCATAGGATCCAGTTGCCAAGCCAAAAGGGGTGATGCTGTTTGGACACCCCAGTGCGTTCAGCATGTCTCCAGCTGCTGCTACAGGTTGGGGCAGCTCTCCTGCAAATCATGGACCATACCTGCAAGCTCTGTGCACGTACCTTAAGCACTCCGGAGAAATTCAAACAGCAATAGACACGAAACATTAATGTTTAGGCCACAGAATTGTCTTCCTAGAGGTGAGTAGTGGAAGTTGTTTCTTTGTTGCTCAAGTCTAGGTAGCCAGGTCTTTAAAAAAATCTCACAGGGAGCCTCAGCACTAAGTATCCTGGATCTCATTTTTGTAGCCTCAAAACCGAGCACCGTTTGGCTAAGAAAGCCCAAATCCCTTCCAGAGCAACTCCTCGGTCTTCTAATGAGATACTTTTAGCCAAAAACTGTGGTAGATTTTCACATATTATTTTTAGTTTTATTTGGAGTTTACAGTTGAGATGTTAAAATGTTTCCTGTTGAACAAAAATAATTACTCAGCTGCACAAACTTCAATAAATAAAATTTTGACCTTATTAGCATACATCCCTAAAAGTGTTTCATCACAGTCCTGTCCCAACATAAATGTTCTTGGAATAAACAAACTTTACCTAGAGGCAAAAAGGACTTTTAATCAAAGAAGGCTTAAATGTATCCAGACGCTAATTTGCAAATACCATATGCTGCCTGTATATGTCAATAATAACAACAACAACAACAACAACAATAACAATAATTTAAACTTTCAAACCTTGATTATTTAAAAACTGACTATCTGTTGATGTCTGACTATGGTCACTGCACATAGTATATAATATGTAGAAACATCCCATCACTGACTTCAGATTAAAAATAACTTTTAGCAAAAAAAGGGAAATTCTGGGAGAAGAAAGTTTGCCTGGAAGCAGAGGCAGAGGGACAGTATCCAAAAATCTTAGGCCTCTTTGTGACTCCTCTGGCATATGTTGCTTCACTGGATAGGTCATGTAGTTGTTCTCTTTAAAAATGAGAACCGCGACTGCTTGTGGACGTTGGCAAATAGAGGCAGAAAACAAAGAAGTGGATCTAGGTAGAAGTTGGAGTTTCTGATAGCATTTATATTGAATTAAAATAAGTTCAGAAGTAAGACTAGAGGGTTAATATATTGGTAACTATGCAATTTCTTCACTGCTGTACACAGGCAAACATAAGTTTAGATATATATATATTTCACAGAGACAGCTTAAGGGAGCCTTCTGTCTACAATTCCTAACAGCTCAGCACAAACCTGTTCAAAACCAAATTCAGAGCTCATACAAATAAGAAATGAATTTACACCTGCTACATCTTAAACCTGTCTTCTGTGTTTAACCTGTCCTTACTTGCCCAGCAGTTGCAGTTCAAAGAAAATGAACAAGCCTTGTCTTGAGATTCTGCAAATCTCACTGTACAGCTACTTCTCCCAGCTTTTCTTCCAGAGCATCCAGCTGTATCCATAGATCTCCCACAGAGACTGAGCTTAACTACACCTGTCACGGTCCACTGGGCTATCAACATCCCTGACACCATTGCTTCCTTTACAGATTGCTATTTGCCTCCTATCGTTCTCGACCTCTGCTCCCTCCTCTGCTTGATTCACTCGGGTTTGTCAGAAACTTCATTACAAAAATAGTCTTGCATACAACTTTATCTTTAATAGTGAGATTCCAAACTAGCACAGTACAGAATTCCCAAAGTAATTTCTCATGAGCACCACCAAGGTGTATGAAACCAAATCAAAACTGGAAAAACAAAACCAAGTTTTCCCTTTTTGACTATAGAATAAGATCTGATAGTCAAGCACAAGTAACTCTAAGAAAAGAAAAGGTGACTTCGGCTATGTTCTCAAATTCCGTATTATTTAATATTGGAAATACTGATGCTTTGAGGAAAACCTGGATTTACCAGAACATACAAGCACAAACACATGGAAGGAGAGGTCCAATTAGTCACGAAAAATGGTTCCCCAAAATTACTAGCACTATCTGTATAAACATCCAATTTAATACTGGCTTGATAGCATTAGAATGCCTTTAAATACCTTTAATGCCTTGTAGTTCATGTTTTGTATGTGACATAGTTATGACAACACATGTAGCTGTTTGTTAGATGGGTACTAGATGGGTGTCAGATCCTGGTTTACTGTGTGTACTGGGTTTGTATTTTAATGGCCATTTTTATCGCAGCAGCGTATTCCCTGTTTTCAGAATACACTGAAATTAAGGTTCATTAATCCGCCTGAGAAACCTAGAAAAATTGCCCATGTGCGTGCTGGCATTTTTGTCTGGTTATGCGCAAAGGCTGCATGACATCCTCCTGACAAGAGACAAAAGGTGCGGTCAAGAGCGGAACGGTTACAGCACCTTTAAGACACGGATTCACTAGTGGAAATTTGGCTGATCCTACACCGGTTTGTACAGTCCTCTAAAAGACTGAGTTGAATTTGTTGCTGCAGCTCTCTACAGAGCACGTGTGGGAAGCGCACTTTGCAGTGAAATTGCATCAATACACTGAGAGCGAAATAGGAAACACCAGAGGGAGATAAAATAGATTTGGGCACTTAGAGTAGGTGGGATGTAGAGGAGAGGCACGGAACTGGGCTCTCCCCCTTCTTGGCAAGTGCTCAAGCTGCTCTGGGCAGCTGGCGGGTGCAGGAGTCCAGCTCAGGGATACTGAAGACTGTATCAGAACAGATAGCTAAAAAAAACTTGCCTTGTCCTCCTTCTGGGACAAACTCATTCACAAATAGTTCTGTTGATTTAGTTGAACCGCAGAGAGGATATAAAAAGCCTAAAATTCCTGCCTAATCCTGTATGATTTATCACCTCTGGGAGTTATTCTGATAAAGGAACACAAGTCCCTCTTGTTTTCTTCTGTTATTCATCAGACATAATGCATATGAATAAGAGTGTGTTATTTGCTTGAATGTTTTTTTGTTCCCTTAAAGGTGCATGGTATTTTCTCATGTCTCACTTGGGAGTAGGTCTTTCATTGTCTTATTTTTCCAATAATAATATTAATAGTATTAATAATAATAATAATAATCCACCAAATTATTTTGGTATTTTCAGCTTTAGATTCTCAGGAGACAGACTTTGTCACTTTATGCCATAGGCGATTTGATATCAATAAATGAGGCATTAAGTGAACAGATGATCCACAAGTTGGGTGTAAAGTAGCTCTTTAGGCGAACTGCCTTGAGATATGATAGAAGTGCCTGAGGAACTGACATCTGCAAAATTCTAAGTAATGCACCACTGGAAATGCTGACTTCTCTGGGCTCATAAGAGAGAGAGGGAAAAGGAGACAGAAAATCGTATTTATCTGTTCTTAAAATGAAAAAGGAGTGCAGCTTGCTGTCATTACTTACATGCAAAAAACAACTGTCTTCCTTCCTTCTGAAGTCAATGCAATTCCTCATATTTCAAATTCAACATAAACCACTCCGTTCTACTGTGCTGCCTTCATAGAGAGCAAAANCAAGTTGGGTGTAAAGTAGCTCTTTAGGCGAACTGCCTTGAGATATGATAGAAGTGCCTGAGGAACTGACATCTGCAAAATTCTGAGTAATGCACCACTGGAAATGCTGACTTCTCTGGGCTCATAAGAGAGAGAGGGAAAAGGAGACAGAAAATCGTATTTATCTGTTCTTAAAATGAAAAAGGAGTGCAGCTTGCTGTCATTACTTACATGCAAAAAACAACTGTCTTCCTTCCTTCTGAAGTCAATGCAATTCCTCATATTTCAAATTCAACATAAACCACTCCGTTCTACTGTGCTGCCTTCATAGCGAGCAAAAAGCTTCCAGTAGCTGTGAACCCTTTGCACTATGCCGACATATATGTGGGGGCACCAGAAGAAGGCAAAGACCCCACAGAGCCCCAGCTGACAGAATCTTCTAATACCTTCATTCATTCTTTTAGTGTTTTTCCTTAAGTAATGAATGTCAAGTTTCTAAGTCACCGATGAGATAGCAAGTGTCCTGCAAGAGGAAAGTATTCAAAGCAGCATGGTAGAAATTTCTTACTAAAGACATGTTTCTAAAACTTCCTTCCCTTCCTTTTTTTACACACAAATAAATTGCATTTCAGAGAACATCCCACCATATTGTTCATGTGTTTTCAGGGTCTCCGTGCGTACTTTTGTATACAGTGGAAGAAAAGGCATTCTGTAGATGAAAAGAGAATCTATTTTTCAGTGTCAGATTAATCAAGTGCCATAAATTGATGTAACTGAAGTATTACTATTTTTTTAATACTGGTATTGCTAAATTAATCCAAAGCGAGTGCACTTGTTTTAAATATCCATGCATCTAGTTAATAATGATAATTAACAATCAACTTTGGAATATTTAATGCTAATTTTAATTTTATTTTACCAAGAATTACACAACGGATGATGCAATGGGAAGGAACGTTTAACTTGAAGGTAAAAAGTGTTTAAAAAAAATTAAAAGATTTCTGTTTTTCCATTTTCAGTGCTGGTAACCTCAGACTCTGACTTTTTGTTCTTGCTGTCCTTTGGTGTTTTCCTTCTTGCTCTGTCCTTCTTTCCTTCTCCTTGACAAGATGTCTAAAATGTTCCATTTGATGCTCTCTATTAATAAATCTAAAATAAAAGTTTACATAAATGTATTTTGAAGGAAAATCTGTTTCTCACTGCAAAGAGTTTCGAGTAAAGTTCAGTAAATAAACAATAGGCACTATCTAAATATCGTGTTTCCCAGAAATGATGCAAGGACTTTAAAAATGCAAAGTGCATCTACACCATGTTTTTATGTTTGGCCTTCTCTCTCAATGTTATCAAGTTTCTCAGATTAAAAACAACAGCTGTCAAGCCAGCAAAAGCCCTACAACTTATTATTTAGTCGGAAAATTCGTCTCCCCATGAATTCACAGAGCGAGCAACAAAGAGCAGCCTTTTAGGCTGGTTCCAGGAAAATGCTCTGTGCGCTGGACCGACAGGGCTAAAAGATGTTGTTTCACCGCTCTCCTCCAATATATCCTGCAGCTACCCCTGATTTCGTGGTGGGGTTTAGAGACTGGATCCCATAATAAAAGTATGCCACAAGCGTTTTCATATTACTTGAAATTTAAAATAGTGAACAAGCACTAATGCATATTCTCCAGAAAGCCTTCAAAACCTGATAATTTGTAAGTGGGTGGAAAAGGCTTTTTTAAACATTATTAAAGGAGACGGAAAAGGTCATAACGTGCATATAGGTATTAGTAAATAAAAGCACAAGAAGTATCAATAAAAAGTACAACTACAAAAGAATGCAGCAGAGAAAAAATAATAACCAGCTTAACATGTAAAAACCCCAAGCATTTCGCTGTATTTCAACTCACAGGCAAAGATGTTGCCATTTGGACTTTGCATACCTAATAATAGTGAAATTAGAGAATTATCTAGCTGAGAAATAGGCAAGTTTTCAAATGTCCAGATGGTTCCACCACCCACCTCATTTAGCAAAACTTCCTTTATTCACACTGCTCTAACATGCTGCCCATTTCCTCAATTTGTACCCATTAGATGACAAGAAAAGGGCTGAGCTCAGAAATCAACAGGCTCTGACAGGAAACCAGTTCCCAGGGGCCCACTTAGAAGTAGGATTTTAACTGATGTTGCCCAGGAGACAGCTGTAGCAACTAAGTCCCCATCTGAAGCAATATCAGTGACGCAGGTGAAAGGATTTACAGTACAAAGACCTCTTAATATTCTTGGCAAGCTGCAAGGAATGATCTTTAGCCCACAGGAAGGCAAGCGCGTGGGCTCGGGATATGAACGCTAATGTAACTTATTTCCCGTTCGCTAGTGAATAAAACTTCCACACGTCGCTCAGTGATTCGGCTACAAAATGCGGTTTACGTAGCGTGACAGATATAGGGGACAAGGTCAGATCTACCGTGGAAGGCATCTTTGTGTCTGTGCAGTCATCTGAGAATTCCCCCGGATCTGGGGAAGTGTTGCCACCTCGCTGCATCCGCAGCCGCGTCGCAGGCAAGGGCTTGGTTTGCCATGGGTCGTGTTTGTAAAATGTGTAGCCTTCTGACAGCAGAGGCATGCGTTGCCTTAAAAGGGAGGACACGTAGGAATGCGCAAACAAGGTCACTTGACCGACGACATCTTCCAAAATATCAAGAGATGCTAACTTCTAATTAATTTTATGTTTATGAATATTACATCAGGGCGCACCAAATTCCATCTGCATTTTCACTAGCACTTCTCTGATTAACCTGGTGATCCTAAAAGACATCGTAAGGTGTTGTTGCTTTAACTGCCTTTAAAACACGAATGTTCATTACGACAGAATGGCGAAGAGCTTCACTTTATTTAATTTGTAGCACGTGGGCAGCAAAGAATAAATAAAATGTTTGGAGTTTTGTTTTGTCACAGCGAAAGCAATCAGCAAATAATGAAAGCTTTCATTTCAAGGTCTTTAACGGCAACTGCCTCAGAGAGAAATGTAATTCACCTGACACTAAACAACAAGGCTGAGATGCTGTGATGACTGTATCTCTTACACAGCCTGGGAAACATATTAGATAATTATCTGTAGGCACAATGATTCCCTGGCAAAGCTTAAATTAAAATGGAGCTGCTACTGAGAGTACATATTAGTAGTTTAAGGTAAATTACAAAGCAGGCATTTTATAATTATCCTTAAATCTTGCATTTTCATCTAAGACATCGAGTGAAGGTTAAAAGAAGGCCATGCATGTTGCAAGGAAGAAATCCAGCAAGGGTCCAGAAACACCTTGCTTCAGCACTGTCGAGGATTGTCAATGAAATAGATTTTGCATTGAAATCTAGTGCCTACATGGCATCAGATAGCTAAAAAATTAATTTTGCTCAGAAGTGGATGTGTCAAACTATCAAACTTTTCTAATACAACATGAATAGGGGACGCTTTGGAACTGACAGTGTATCAGTCAGTACTAGGTGGCAAATGATCAAATCTTTAATAACTACAAAACTAAAATCTTAATCTAAAATCTTTAATAACAAATAATCTAAAATCTCCTAAAACCAAAATTTGCGTTGGGCACCCTTTAGAGAAGAAAGATACATCCCTGGAGAAGAAAAAAGGAGAAGATGCAGAGAAAGATAAATATTTACAAGCCTTAAGAGTATCAGAGGAGGTTGATCTGACCTGCAAAATATAGTCAGTGTATTGAGTACTGAGTACTGATGGATGCTTTCAGTTACTGCTACCTTCTGCTACCAAATTAGTCAGAAAGAGATTACCAATACATATGCAATACCCTTAAGGAGAAAAGGAAAACAAATGAGACAAATCGATAGACTACATCTCAAAAGGGAAAGAGAAAAGTGTCTAAGGCGATCTAATTTACCTGTTTGTATTATCAGTTATCTGTTTAGAAATAGCAGTATATAAATACTATCACCTTTTAGTCCTTCCGCTATGTCTATTACCCCAGGTAAGGGAAATATTAGGACTCAGAAATTCAGTTCAAAGACAACAACTCTTTTCTTTGGTTGGCCTAATAAATGGCTGCTTTTAAAATATTAGTCTTTAAAAAGACTCATTTGAAATAGATCTTCACATGTACTTCTTAAAGAACTACACTCTTATTCCTTCATTACATTATATACATTACGATGAACTGTCGTCACTTCTGCATATGAAGAAACTTGAAAAAAGTTTTATAGTGATCTCTCACATATTTCAGAGTAAATATGTCCCAGAAAATCAAAAGAATCAAGAGGCAAGCAAAACCAGCTCACCATTTGTACTTTTTTGGTTTGATTGAACAGAACGGGAGAGGAGTTGCAATCAAGGTTTTGGGTTATTATAATTTGCAATACAGTAATTTCCAAAAGGATTACAACAGCTTCGGATGTCATCATGTTCCTTTAATTCTTTCCTTCATTTGTTGGAAATTTAATCAGGGAAGTGAAGCTTAATTTACTTTCCCGACAAATAACGGACAAGGGAACAATACAATTGCACTCCCTGACCCCTCAGAGTTTCCAAATCCACTCCGCTTGTCCTGCCCAGCTATGATGGCAACTGCATTTTTCCCCTGTAATTGGTGAAATGTCAGGATGGAAGAAGAACAGATCAAATTATGATACGTTTTCCTTGGTAACAACTGTCTAACACTGGAGTGTACCTATCAGAAGCCTGTTGAATTGTGCATTTCTGATGAAAAACTATGATCAGCTTTAACCTGTATGGTTTAGTTTGCCTCCCCAACTCCGTAACATTAGTACTGAAGCGGCCAGGGCTCAGCAGCAAGCTTCTTTGCACAGCTAACACAAACTGCTCACTGTTGTTTAGTGGCACTGTTTCACTCAACCATGCTGAGGAAATATCCTCCTTTCTTCTTTTCTTTAGATTTCAAAATTTACCATCTAAAGCAAAGGAAAATGTCCAGCTGTTAAAATAGCTATTAATTCCATTTTAGCTGTTAGGTTCTTTGGAAAAGAAACTTGTAGTAGGCTGTGTAATGGCATTTCTCCCTCTTCACAGAATTCCTGACTTCCAGCTACTAGGTATTTGGCTCAGTTAATATCAGAAAATCATGCCTGTACAAAGATGTAATTCGTTTTTTTCCCCTTGAGGCTGGTCTACACATAACTTTTGCACCAGTTTAATCTTGCTATCAGGAGGCTGCTTTTACCAAATTAATTAAGCAAATAAACCTTCAATTTTGATTTTAACAAGCTGGTGTTTGATTGTCTCTTACCAGACAAAATGTATTTCCATTTAGTATCAAAAATGAGCTGTCCTGATATAAGTATGTTTTCATTCAAGGACAATTCAAGGACAACGGGTTAATGCAGTTAGAAAAGAGGACAGAGAAGGGCTGATCTAGCTAATGCTGTGCTACACTGAAAAGTATTGGAGTGATTTCTGAGTAAATCACTGACAATAAAAAGCTATATACCCACAATGAGGCAAGGAAAGGCCGTTCCGTTATTCTCTTCTTTGCCCCACTTTCTCTTGAAGGACAAATGTGGCTGAAGCACAACGTTTTACCTTTACATATAAAGGTTTTGTAGTCCTCGATATTAATTAAAACGCTGCTATTCTCAAGCTTTCCAGATTTTATAAGTTTCACTGCAGAGGAACTGAACAAGCACAGAGATTCAATATATTAAAAAGCTGGTAATTATGATGGGGAGTTACAGAGAAGTGTGGATTGGGATATAGAGAACAATGAAGTACGAGCTTCACTTTTCAAACACCTTATTTTTACAATTCTAAGCATTTCCCCAAAATGACAGAAATACCTAATATACTCTTAACCCATACACAAGCTAAAGAATACACCTCAATATAATGTGCAAGGCTCTCATGGCCCAGTTCACGTCACGTTTAATGGATGTCAAGCTAACGCGCCCTATCAAACCACTGCACAACCTCTTTAAATCGAAACCCACGTGAATACATTCCATATAAAGGACACCACGCTTCTCAGCCTTCATGGACTTTGCTGTGCTTGGTTTCTCAGGTGTTTTCTCAGCTTGAAACAAAATTGGACAATATTTAAAGATCTATACTTTCACAAAAGGAGATTCTTTATTTTCTTGTAAAATCTGAAGCTATTACAAATAAGCAGAAAAACACAGTTGTGAGCAAACATCACAACACCGCACCACAAGGAAGATTAGGAGGATGAAAGGAAGCATAAGCAGTTTCAGTGCTCGCGTCCATGTATTTAGGAATGCATCCTGTACCTAGGCAAAGTGAAGGACCTAGCTGTTGACTTCATTTAGCAGCAGGAAACCAACAGCACAATCCCAAATATGAATTAAACAAATGCCTCAAATTCAAAAAGTGTTGCTGAAAACTTGACAAGAATTTTCCGTTCTGCCAGCAAGTGGTTATATTTGAGCCGAGGATTTGCAGCACTGGGAAAAGAATTGTCTAGTTACTGTTCCAGTCAATACATACTGTGGATGTTTGCAAAAGCAACAATAAAAGAAGCTGTAAATAGTGGTACAGTGGCTTAATATGCTGAAGTTCTCAGAGCTTGACAGTGCAATTTAACCTATGAGAAACCATATCCACAGAGAATGCCTGGCGAACCTGGTAATGTCCTGATTACAAGGACTGCACTCCTGCTCAGGAAACTGAGAATTGAAATTGCTTGGCACTTGTAGTCTTTTACGGCAATGAAAATGTACGCTTCTCATTCTCTGCCTGGGAAAGAAACTCCTTCTCAAACAGGCAGAAGAAATCCAGAGAACTCAGAAAACTTCTAACAATTTTACATTTGTTTTTTTGTGTTTGTTTTTTTGTTTTTGGGTTTTTTTTTTTTCACTGAAGTAGACAGACCACAAAACATGAGTCTGGAGTTTAGCAAGGCTGGCAGGCTTGGCTGGGCTCATTTTCCATCGGTACACTAAGCCTGATCTGATCTGAGCACGCAGAGCTCCTGGGCTGTTTGGCTTTTTCTTAGACTGTCTTCGTTAGCCATCTCTTGACAAGCACTCTGATAAGAGGTTTGTGGCATCTAGCTGGTTAGGAACAATTCACATTAAATGAGACCATCACATTAAATGCTAGCCTCCCACACAAAAGGTTTGACAGCAAAAGCTGGCCTCAAGGAAACCACAGCAGGTTCTTGCACATATGCAATTTACGTGTTAACATTTCATTAGAATGTATGCTGGTACAATGGCATGAATGAGAGAAACCAAACAGCAAAACCCAGCCTTCAAATCAGAGTGTTCCAGTTTTCATTGTTATTTCAGCATCCCCAGCTCAGCTCTGATGACTGGAAGCACTGCTTGGCCTTGGTTCTTTTCCTGCTTTTAAACATTTGCCGCACTCCTAGGAAAATTATTTGACAAGTTGAATGTTATCTAAATGTTCAAAATAAATATTCAAGAAGTTCTGATTTAATTAAGATGTACTTGGAATCTCTACCTCTTACCAAAAGGGAGAAAACATCTGTTTTCATTTCAGCTTCTATTAGTAAACATATCTGATTTCATTTGGGACATACTACATTTTCATTATTTATGTATTTAAGGAGTGGATCCCCCAGCAGTGGACATGCAGGGATTTCACAGAAGCCATCCTTTCAGTGAAGCTACATGACAGTGAAGAATCCAGCCTTTTAGTGTTGCTGCAGGTGATAGGTGCTTTTTAAAAACACTATGCAGGTTTTTGCATGACCTTCGTGACTGAAAGTGTCTCCAACAGGAGACAAAGTGACGTCTGATAAAGGCACTGCCTCCTGACTAGAGATGCGGTGGGACAGCTCTGGCGGTAAAATTCAAGGTGTGTAAAAATCAGCTTGGACAGACGTAATCTGGTCAATACCACTCACCCAATATTTTTAAATGCTCATCCGATGCTCCTACTGCAGTTCCTTATGTTGTAGCAAGGGTGGCAGAAGATGACGTGCCGGCATTGAGGCAGTCCTCTTCAGAAGGGGGACAGCAGTAAAGTCTGTCATCACCCTCTGAACTGGGATGTCGGTCGGTGCTTCTTGATACCTTTTGTGGTTGGATGTAACCTTGCGTACGCAGACCTGGTAGTAATATGACTTTTTCCTACTTAGGGTGTTAAAAATGTGTGTGATAACCCTGCTTTTGGTCTGGGAAATTCAGGGAGTGGTATTATGTACCTCAAATTCAAAATCCCTTTCCTGGAGATTACAAATCTCCAATGGCCTTCATTGAAAATGGTGCCCTAAAAATAATTTTCATTCTGCTTTATACTTTCCATAGCAGGTTCAGACTCAGTGCAAGCTCTACACTGCTTTAACGATTGCTTTCAATAAAACTAGCGTTTTAAAGCAAATGGCATCAAAACATGTCGTGTCAAGGCCTTGCACACTTGGACACGCTAGCTATGTAAACCAGATGTTTTTGTTGTGTTTTCTTTTTCTAGTTTTGAGTCGGCGTGCAAATAAAAAAAGTTTTAATTTCTCCCTGGCAACAACATCAGTTTGGGATTTACAAAATATTTCAGTATTGTGGATTCATTTGTTCCAATATTTGTTTGTTTCAGCACAGGTGTCAATATTTGTTTCAATAATGTACAAATGTTTTATTTTGGTATTGTTATATATATGGCAACAGTGTTTGTGTCAATATCACAACCTTACCTTATTTCTGTTCAACTTGCATATTATATTAAATTTAACACATATTATATACAGTATAGTTCCTGAACTGTAATGCAAAATATAGTATCTTTTTTTAAAAGTCAATATTGGCAAAGAAATATTTTATATTATGCAAAGTTACATATTGGATGTTATCAAAATGAAAGTTTGAAATACGAAAAAGGAATTAAAACTTTATTTTATTTTTTCACAGTGTTTGTGATCTGTATGTATATGAATACTATACTAAATATTTCGTTTCAAGCAATTCTTTAAAATCTGAAAACTTTTGTCAAAAAATTCTTTACTGCTCTATTTATGACAGAAACATGGAAGTTTGGAAAGAAAAATGCTGAGCCTTTTGGATCTCCCACCTGTCATTATAGGATAGGAGAAGCCTTCTTCATAAAAACATCATTGCTGATTGTGTTTCATTATCGGAGCCATGATGGGATCCTGTATGAAAAAATAAACTCTGTCTACCTGGAGAAAACTAGAGCACTTCGGAAGGAAAGAAACAGAAGAGGAATGACTACACTAGCAAAAAAAAACGTAATATGATTTCTAAGAAAAAGGACACAACGGATTCCTTCCAGACGCCATTATTAGGGAAACTGCTGAAGAACCAGATCTCCAATATGTAAACTCTTTACTCTGGGACCTTAGAAATTTTGGGGTTTGTGCAGATCTAAGCACAACGAGTCCATCTTGTCTATGGTCTTTAGTCAGCATAGGAATGCAGGCATTAACTCCTCAAATTTTATAAAAAGCCTGTGGAATTACTTATCCTAACTGTGTCTCTCAGTCTGACCTCATTGTTCACAGTTTTCTAGCAATGTTTGTATTATTTGATGTTGCATGCAGATTTACAATGAAGTTTTAATTATGTGTCCTGTGCTCACTCTTGTAGCATCTGAATGACTTGCACTTCTTATTAATAACACAAGAAAGTATTTGCATTCCATAGATTTTCATTTACAACTACATCTGTTATGGTAGATTGATCTATGCTGCCTTGAAGTGAAAAAAAGTCTAGGGCACCCCGATACACTTTTGGAAACCAGACCCTCAAAACTGTAATCCTTGGCAACTTTATCCTGAGCACATAAAATCTTAGTGCTTTTTCCTTGCTAGCCGAAAGAACAGTGGGTGGTCATTTTATATGCCTGCTAACATTTCCAATTGAACAAACATTTCAGAAGGACAAAGGTAATGAAAATTACTTCAGTGTCTGATTACTCCTCTGCGCCAGTGCAAGTGTCTGTGGGATCAGGGACTATGGGTCTGATTCAACAAAATATTTATGTTAGTAACTTTTAAAAAACATTCTTTTTCTTTTTGTGAAGGAAGTCTCCTAATGCAAGATTAATGAGATTTCTACAAGCAGTTTCTCCCACTCATTAGCCCTGGTTACTTATAAACTGTGGAAATTAGACACATCTTGCTGCTTTTTCATTGGAATCTTATCTCAGGTCAGTAAAATTTCTTAGGGCATCCAAAAAATATTACTTTTTTTCTGATTTATCAGTCAGTTCATCCCACCAGACTGCTTTAGGCTGGAAGGACGGTGCAATGGTGAAAGACCTAATCTAAAACCTGGTGAAAAATGGATGCAACTTTTGTCTGTAAGACTAACTTGTCGACATAACATTTCAATAAGGGAATCAGATGCCATGAGACAAAAATTATGATTATGCTAATATGGTTTATTAGGCTTTTAACCCTTTACTAGTGGGGGTTTTCTCTTACTTTTATACTATATTAAATCCTGCTTGGGAACTTCTTACTCGTTCTTTGTTTCTTATGCCACTTCAAATGTCTTTCCATATCTTTAGATAAATAAGTTTCAAGGTTTCTTGAACTTTGATATCTCTACTACTTCTCCAGAATTTCATTATAAACAGTGCACAGGAACACTTAGTACAAAATCTGCTTCAAACAAGGAAAGACATAGGAAACATTTAGACTTATGAAGGTGCCTTCCTCATGGTGCCAACGATGACTTAAATTATCTGCACTGTTAATTCACCACCACTGTCTTGTAACTTAAACTGAAAATTGCATCTAGATCGATTTACAAAGCGTATTGTTTAAAGATAATTTTTGAGTATGTTAATTTATTTTAAACATGACCAGTCAGTTTTTTATTTAAAGAGCAAGGTGCTAACTTATTCTATGTCTGTTTGGCTGTTCCAATCACCCACACCACTAATAACACGGCAGTAAGCAGTACCTCCACGTATTATGCAGAATCCCTAAGGTGAGAAGGTAAAACAACTATGCAGTGCAACAGGAAAACAAATGTAGATTTCTCACCAAAATTAAAGGATGCAGGCGAGTCAACAGAATGACTGTGCAATTGCGGCAAAGCTGTCCATGCTGGCCACCCAGAAACCCATTGAGGTTAAGTCTCATGTCCCTCAGCTAATATAATATGTTCTGAAATATACTTTGATGCTGGCAGATTGGATTTTTTTTTTTCTCCTTCTGGCATGTGTCCTGAACCCAGCTCCTCTATCCGTTTCTTCTTTACAAAATAAATTAGCAAGCTCTCTGAAGCAGTGCTGATACTTGGCACCCTGCAAAGAATAGTGTAAGAACATTCTCTTGTCCATGGCTTGAACCTTGAGAGGTATCCTGGATTTACAGCTCAGCTCCTCAGTGGCATGTGGCAACTGAAGCAAATACACAAGAAAGTGCCACAAGGGTGCTGCGACACATTCCAACCTCACATAGTTGCTATGAGGAAATAGGACTAGTAAATGTCTATTGGCCCTGAGAAATCTTTAACAGTTCATAGTCCTAGAACATAGTCCTCTACAACACTGAAGCTGTATCTCCAAAAGTGTGTGACTTCTCAAAATCTTTGTGCTTCTCCTACTCTTTTAGTCAGATTTAGACTTTTAATTTTTATTTTTTTTCTGGTTCTATCTAATATGAGCAGGAAGACATCCTGTGCATCTAAGACACACATTCTCTTAAAACGAGACTGATACCAGGTTTATATCATTCCTCATTATCAGCAACTACATCATTTAAAGGTAAAAATCCAGCTTGATCTGTATGATAGCTGTCCATTTATTCATAACATATCTGTTTGACTGAATGAAAAACTGTATTTAACGACAGGCCATTATGATCCCCATGACAGGTGTAATATTTTTTCACATCACTTCCTATTGACTTTGCAGCAAAATATAAATATGCAATACAGATGTGAAAGCAACCCAACCTTAAATTCAGAACAGAATTTTCTGTCTGTTACATGTAGCAATTCCTCAATACCAAACAGAATGAATAACTCATATGCAGAATCCTCACATGATTGCAACTGAATAAATGTATTGTCAGACAAGTCCTTCCCGCACAGATTTCCCAATTCAAATGTTCCTTGTGTATCCTATGTCAGCCTTTAATTTTGAACATGGAGAAAATGTTTTAGAATACACGTGTGGTCAAGGAAACTACATAATAACCACAGACACTGTAATGAGCTGTGAAGCCTGGTTTTAGTCAACAAGGTAATGGTTTTCGCATAGGGGTGGTTTTTTTTTTGCATACATGCTTTTCTTCTCTGCAGAGAACTTCAAGTACTAACTCTCTTTGACAGGATTTCCATTTTCCTGGATTTCTACTTTTCCCCTCTGCTTTTATTTCTAGACACGTCAAAGATGTGAATTATGCTTCATATTTCTGAGATGTGGTTTGTTGTAGCATTTAAAATCTAATTAAAGTTACTGATTAGCTACACTTAACAGAAATGCAAAACACCTCAATGCTAGTATTTGGAAGAGAGAGGAGACTTCCATGGGAAGAGAGAGGAGACTTCCATGGTAGGATGCTGCCGTATGGTGATTTTATATTCTCTACGAATATTCTCGCACAAGTCACATAAAATATTGTTCTTATTCACATGTGCTTTTTTTTTTTTTTAGAGAGTTACAGGTATCAAACACAGAGCAAAGCGAAATTCTGAAAACAGCAGCTGATGGTTATGTGAAAAACTAATGTTGAAGAAATAATTTCAGAGTTCTCATCTAAAGAGAGCTCAATACATCACATAAAAAACCCACAAGCTTGAAGGCAAGGACAGTTCACCCTTACTCAGGGAATCTATTCCTCATAATTCACATCAGCTGCGGTGGTAATTGAGAAGAGAAAGAACAAAAACTCCTGTTTCATGGTTCTAAGCAAAAAATGTAGTTTAGTATACATACATATGTCATCACATGCAGAACTCCAGCCAGGTTTTTATTTATGTGAAAAAAATCTATAATACTCTGTGATCAATTAATTCATACAGACTAATTAAATATTATTACTTTTCTAGTCACAGCACAAGAGAAAATTTGATAATATATCCCAAATCCCAACGAAGCTGAATGTGAAATGAAGAACTGCTGCATGAAGTCTTGTTTAATAGTCTGTACACTAATTTTGGATACGTTATTACTCTTTGAAAGTGCCCTTATTTTTTAAGACTAGGAATTAGCCAAAGTCTGAGCTTATTCTTTCACTCCAGGCATGGAAAACATAGCCACAAGGTAGTGAGTAAACTGTCTTGGCATTATCTTGAAGCTCAAGTGTTTATCTTTAGTTTTTCTCTCCCCTTCTTGTCTCAGTCTCTTCAAACCTTGTAGGCTAATATCAAAGGCAAATAAGTCTTTCATTCTCCACAAGTTCAAAGCCAGTAGTTTAATCTAGATCTATCTTTCAGTCAGCATTCAAAGCATAGTTTCACAAGGAATAGCAACATTGTTGTATGAATGGCTCCCCAATTTGGTAGTAAGCAATCAGTGAGCACCACGACAATGCTCAAATATTGCAATACAGTTATTGTGAATTCTCTAAATGATCCATTTTGTCCTTCTGAGTATTCAGTAATGATATCCAGAGAGTACATGCTTCCTGTTCCTTGCTGGACTTTTGTGGTTTACGTCATCTTTACCCAAATGCGCCGTACTATGAAGTTGTATTACCTACTGCAGTTCTTTTTTCATCATAAAAATACATCTCTCCTACGTTTTTGAAACTGTCATAAGAATAAGAAAGAACCTCAGTCTTAACAGTCACAAAACATTACTTGGAAACCTTAGATCTCAGAGGCAATTTTGTAAGCTCAGCTACTCTGGCTTCATTTGGCAAAGAAAAGAACGTGTGAGAAAATGTGTAGTATATTGTATATTGCTTGTTATCTACATGTTATATGCATGATGACTGAGCTAGTCACACTTAAGTCAGTTTCTTAGGCATGGAGTATTTAAAAATACTAGTAAAGCAATATTCTGTCTCCTAGTATGTGCATTATGCTCTTCAAACAAGTTGAGTGACAGCTCATGTTATTATCAACAGTAAATTATCAAGTCTTTTTCACACAGCAAAAGGCTTTGCAAGATACATGGCAACCAAATAACGTTAATTTTCACTCCATCAGCAGTTGTTAAAAAATATTTAAAACCCAATAATTGTCTTTTATGTCTTTCTTACATGGTAATGGAAGGAGAGCTTGAATTTAAGTTTTCCATGCTTTTATTCCTAATACAGAGCACAGTAAAAAATAGTAGCAGCACAGAAAATTTCTCCCTCCCATCTGCCAAAGTAGGTAAAAACCACTATTCAGATCATTTCATTTAGGCCTTAATCTTTTCCCATTTTCTACATTTTCTATTCCTGTGAAACAGCTAATGTTTTTCAACTCCGTCATTTCATACCAACAAAACACTATAATTTCACATGCTTCCCTCTCTTTCCCCCACACCCATCCATATTAATTTTGAATAGACTGTGTGAAATTCACCCATCTGCTACTTCTGTTTAACTTGTATGCTGCTGATTTTACATAGTGGTTGCTGATATTCATTTGAAAAACAAAGACAAGGGCTGGAAGCCTGAATTTATCTATCTACTAACAAGCTGTCTGTAAAGTCATTAGTGTATACAGGTTTTATCAGAGAGAGAGAAATAGGGTATTCCTGACAGGATCCTTTAGCTCTGTTAAAAGCAATTTTTTTTTTTTTTTTAGTATTTCTCACACAGAAGGAATTAGGAACAAGAAAAGATTATTTAGCCTTAAATGTTTCACTTCATGAAATCATGAATTGGCAAGAAAAGTGTGATGCTATTAATGGTTGTTTTAGCACTTTGTGCATGTTGATGAAAATAAACAACAGTGGTCAAAATGATTTAACATTATTTTGTTTTAGAATATCAGATAGTTTTTGTAACACAGCAACCAGATATTCTTTGCATGTACAAAATAGCTAATTAGATACATAGATTCGTTTTTTTTTTTTTAACCCGGGGGAAGGAATGTCTCTGAAGACTAACTACATAGAAAAAACCTATAAAAATTCAACTTACAAACATCACTTGGGACTTAAAAATCAGTATAAGCATATATATATGCACACACATACACGGATATCATATGTATGTATGTATGTATGTAGTACACAGATACTCGTTTTCTCAGTTTTTCAGATGTATTTTGACCTGGCTACCAGTTTTATACTGTGAAATTGTACTTGCTCTCTAACTGGTTCTCCAACTCGTCCAACTCATACGCCCCTAATTGTATATTTTTCTCCCTATAGACAAATAAATCACTACATCAAAATTCTGTTACATTAAAACCAGATTAGATTAGACCAAACAACAGAAAAGTCATTATAGTTAATTAGGAGATTCCAGATCATTCGTTTCTGCTATCAGTACCAGTCATTCATAACCAAATAAAAAGTTACTTGTCAATAAAATAAAAATGAACAGAGAATTTAATAGAGTTGTGTAGCTTCCCTGGTTCTGAAAGACTTTATGGTGCCTGATTTTGAAGCCACAACATTTTGAACTAAATAAATGTTCTTCTGTTTTGTGAGGCTGAAACTTGCCCAGCTGGGGCAAGAATGTAGCACCACATTAAAAAGTAATGCAGTAAGTAAAAAACAAAAATTATACATGTGAGGACTATGAATACTTTGGTGAAGTCAAAACTTAAGTTTTAGTACTTGGAATGAAAGTAACTTAAGTGAAAGCAGTCTGTATGACAGCTATTAAGTATTTCTGATTAAGAAACAAGTTTGTACTGTGCAGACCTGCTCACCACTATAAAAGCGCTTAGAAAGATAATTTAATATTTTTCTTCTCCTAGTTTAGCTGTATAACAACTGCATCATGATTTGTGAAACTTCTTAGTGGGTTTAATTCTTCTTCTCCCTTATATTAATGTTGATTGCAATCACATTATTGCTTCACACGCTGAGTATACATGGAAGGAATTTTTTTTATATCCAGTCATATTTCAGAATAATTTGGTTTCTCTGTAGTTTCCGTGTTGAAGATTATTATCTTGAAATATAGAATTGAATTAAAGAATCTGATTTCTAAAAGATAAGTTTAATTCCACAGAAAACCAGTTTACTGGTACAAATGTATTCACCTGCTCCTTCCCTTGGAAATCTGTCACAAACTGTATTTGCTATCTGGGATTTTGGAGGTTTGGAAGCACTTTTCTGTCAACAGATTAACTTGAAAAATGATATAACATTGTTTCAGAATAGCTATATTAAACAACTTCACTCTTTTGTGAGGATGATAAAGATGAGAACAAAAAGGACAATCTAAAGTTCCTTCTCTTTTTGTTCTATTGGATGCACTAATTCATGTGTGAGTTAATGTATTCCTCAAAAATACTTCTATTTTTCAATTTTTTAGATTCTTAACAACCATTTATTCATGACTTAGAAAATACACTTCCATTGCATGTATTTGTGAATAGTTTTTTCAGCTATGTGCCATTACACACAATAAGACATTGACTTACCTGTGTATTTTAGCTGCTGTTTGGAACTCATTTTGAAGCTAGGAAAGAGGTCTACACCTGATCAACCATCCAGGACATTAATAAAGTATTACATTTAAATCAATTGGGGATTTAGGAATGGTGACAGATTTGCTGTGCCAAAATGTCAGCCAGGCAGAAACGAGGAGTAAGAGAGAAGAAACAACGCGGATTGCCAAGGCTCCCCCCAAAACTGCCTTCCCTATAGCAGGGCTTTCCTCCAGCAGGCTCCCTGCTGCCCGCCCAAGGCAGAGGGCCTGTTGAGGGGGTTTCAGTCACTAATAGCACAACGCTGATCCTGATCTGCTCAACTGATGTGACACCCAGCTGGCAGTCATCCTAACAGCCACCTCGCAGGAGCAGCGACGCGGAGCTGACGACTCTGGACAGTGCTTCCCAAATCAGGATGACATTAACCATCAGTGCCCAGCGGCCTCCCCCAGTAGCACCACGCCTGTGGCTACCGCTGGAGTGGGGTGGCAGAAACATTAGGCAGAAACATCTGAATCATTTTAAGACAACCGAGTTTTCTGCAAAATGTTTTTGAGACTTCCTCTCTCAGTTTTGCAAAAGTGAGTTAATCAAAAGCTGAAGCCTCCCTGATGAAAATGTAGCTCCTTCATTTCTCTCTATTTCAATTTGTAAGTGAAAACAGCAGTGACATAAAGATGTTCCCAGATTGCTTCGTTGGTGTCAGAGTAGGGAACTATCTATCTGAAGTAAAAATAACATATCTTTAAAAATATTTTCTTCTCTTTCCACTAGGTTTGCAACTGCTCTTCTGTAGAACTGAAGGGAATTTAGGAAATACATGTCACTGATATGAATTAAATTGCACAAGAGGAATTTTTTGCCCAGGATCTCTCAGAAAGTGGAAACACACCAAGTTGTTCCATCACTCTGGGACAACATAATTAATTAAGCATTAGTCTAAAAAAAAAAGTGAAATGTCTGCATCCACACAACCTGTCACAGTTATTTCTCTAATTTATTTGTGGTACCTAAAGATGAAAATGGATCCAAGAATTAAGACTGTCAGCAAAAATGTTTTGCATAATTAAAGTTTTTCTTCCACTTGAAGAAATACTTTTGAAATTAAGAAATATTAAAGATTTCCATGTATAATGCATTAAGTACAATTAGACGTTCCCAGCTAATTTAGCATCTTACTAGAGGAATAATTTTCTTAAATTATTATAAAATCAATCAAATTTTCATCTTTTATTTTAAGAAATACACCATCAGCTGTAAATGCATGTTGTGAATTACTTACTGTGAAAAGTTAGACAAAAATGAAAACTACATTATGAATTAAAAAATTATGTATACTTTCTGAATCAAAAGTTATTATATTTATTTAGACTATGAAGTCCTACCCAGAATTCGTCTCACCTGTCCCATTTTTTTTCAGCTCATCTAGCTACTCTTTTGAACTAGAGAAGAACTTACTTGATTTGTTGCGATTAAACATCTAGCTTTCAGACAACTGATGCTAATTTTGCCATTAGCAACCTGTCCTCAGATTACTTTTTGCTGCTTTAATGATATATACATAGTGGCTGTAAAACTAATCTCGACTGCAGCCTGAAGTGTGACTAGCTTACCCTCAGCTTTAAATTGTTTTGGGAAGTGCTTGCAGCACAGCTGGTATACCATCGCCTGTGCCGCAGACCGCCACGTACTCAGAAGCAGCCCAGGATTTCGGCAATGGCAGCCTGCACTGAGCTGTTCCTCCAAGCGCAGTCACACCTCCAACTGCAAGTGAAGAAGAACTGAACTACAAGTTAAATCTAAAGTTTAGCTGAAGGGATAATCTTGATTTAGCCATGTGTTGAAACATTATTATTTCAGACTCTGGTTTGGGGGAGCTGGAGGCTTTTCTGAGAAATACCCACCAGACTCGACCCGGGTGGAAGATGACATCCCTGAATCTGTCAGTGCTAGACCTACTACACAGCATTTCATTTACTTAGATAGCAAAGCGATTAAGCTTGTGTGTAGCAGTCCTCCCCAAGACAATGAAATCACTGGCAACTTGGCAGACATTGCCTGATGGCCCTTACTGCTCTACAGAGCAGAGCAATGCAAAATTAAACAGATGTGACTGAAATATTTTACTAAAGGGAAGTTCTCTCTTACATGCTGTGTACAGTGTTGATGGGCATGATAGGAAGAGAGATACAGAAATGTCTTTAATATCAAATATTTATTATCTGCTAATAACAAATAGGGTTTACAGAGTACCAAGAATTCTGTTGCTGTGCGGAGGGTTTCTAGCCAACCTCTCTGGGCTCTAACACCAGCAAATGCAACACCACCACTGAGTGTTTTGGAGTACCTGGAACGTAACTCTGTAACTTCTACTGCCAAACTCTTCCTGCTAGCAGAAGCAAAAATGAAGAAGCCAAGCAGATCATCGCAATTCAAAGCGGATAAATCTAACTGACAAATCGCTGTAAGAGCCAAGTAATCCTTGAGTGGGTTACTGCAAGTCCCATGTGCAAAATGCTGCTAGACAGTAGAATTACGGAAAACAGAGGAAAAGAAGACACTACCTTTTTCTTAAATAACTACAGCAGATGTCCACATGATGCATGGAGATTGTTCAGGAATATAAAAGCAAATCCAGCCTCCCTAATAGTTCAGTTACCTACTCTACAATTAACGCAGACTTCAAATGAATGGCAATCAATACTGCTGTACTACTTTCTTCAGCCTGGGAAGCACCATGTCAGCTCTGAGGGACGTCACAACTCACACAGAGGCAGGGCTTTGGGATGTGGCGAAAGTTCCTTGCAACCCTGTGTAGTGTATTTACCCTCTGTATCACCTCTCTCCATGCACACACACTCTAGGAAGTGACGAAACCCATGGGACAGAGGGAGGGGAGGAGGGTACGCAAGAGTGGGACGCAAGGCAGGATTATCCCACCTACCTTGTTCTCCAAAAAGTAGGTGTGGAGGCTTGAACTAGTCACCCAGCCTCTCTATACCTGTCTCTGTCTCCTCGTTGGCCTCAGAATTTATAAACACCACCTCATGTCTGGGCATTTACTGTGACCAGAAAAACGCCTTCACTAGTTTCAGGATCTTTGTTAGGGGACATGAGGAATGGAGTTCAGAGCTGTCAGACATCTGGTTATGCCCAGGACATGAGTCACCTTAGAAGATTTAAGGTTAACATTTGAGGCACTGATGGGAATGGGGGGTTTCAAAGGTAGGGCAGATCTGGGGACAGAGCTCTCCTGAGGGAGGAAGGCACTTCTGAAAATCCCTCTCCTTCCCTAGCCAAAGATTTGCTAGCAAGTATTTAGTATTATGGAGAATACTCTGAATAGCACCATGTGTTTATTCAGGTGTATGCCCTCTTAGTTGTTTTTACTGAAAATAATAAAGTTACCAGAAAAGTTTGTTTGTCATAGATTTATTGCAAGAAGAAAACTCAGTTTAGATTATTTTTTGCTCACACCAGAGAAAATAGATATAATACCTTTGCAGTATAATTGGTAGAAACTGTGCCAGGCCATGGTAACACAGTAGTACGGCTCCGCTGCTGATTAATTTGGTTTTAGCAGTAGCTGAGTTTGAAACCCGTAAAATTTAGTCCACAAAATTCAAATTGACCACTAGGAGTCTGGAGTAGTTTGAAAAAGAGACAAATCGGCCTGGGATTACATACACCATGGAGGTGCAGAAACAAATCCAGACAAAGAAAAATATAACTCTATTTGAATATATTGCATTTAATAAATTATATTAAAATGTAATAATATTTTAGGTCACATGTGTAAAAATATCTTAACAATTCTTACCTGTGAAGATAACAGGCTCTCCTAAGAGGCCTGATCTAGTACTCCTTAAACTTGGCTAAAAATGTGCACCTGTACCAAAACAGTTCCAAAGTGCTGCTTTTTCCATTTTGTAGTTTTTAACACTCAGACTCTATCTGATTGATAAACATAACGTGAAAGGTGAAGTAGAATCAAGTACACAAGCCACGTAAGCTGATAGTGAAATACTGGGTAGGTATAAGTTTGAATGTTAACAGCAGAAAAAAAGGTTAATGTTGACCTATAAGAGGGCTGCCTATAAACCCCATTGATCTCCAAACACCACAAAATAACTTTATCACCCATACCAGAGAGGAAACCTTATTTCATGGTTCCAGAATCTTAAAGCAGGCATGGGAGTGTCACAACTATTGGAACAAATGCATGGGTAATATATTTCATGTTTTGAAGGTGTAAGCTACTAATAAAAATTTAGTTGTTCAGGCCTGTGATAAAGTCACATCTAAGGCCCCAGATGAAATAGAGTATCTGCATGAACAATTTAACCCTGAACCAGTAATATTTACTTGAACGGACTCAGATCAAATGCCAAATCCTGGAAAAATTTGNATGTTTTGAAGGTGTAAGCTACTAATAAAAATTTAGTTGTTCAGGCCTGTGATAAAGTCACATCTAAGGCCCCAGATGAAATAGAGTATCTGCATGAACAATTTAACCCTGAACCAGTAATATTTACTTGAACGGACTCAGATCAAATGCCAAATCCTGGAAAAATTCTCTTCTCACTTTTGTCCAGAGACCTTTTTCTTCATCAATTCTTTCAAGTTCAGCTACCTCTTCTTCCCAGAAAGCACATATTTTCAGTATACTGTGAGTTTCACAGTTTTTGACCTTTTGAAAATACGTGACAGTAAGAAACATAGGGCTTTTAAACTGTATTATGGAAAAAGTCAGTAAGTTAAACTAGTTTCCGTAAGCAATTCAGTTTTCTGATATTGGAAAAGCTGTTTCTGTGTACGTGGGCATGTATGTAGCTATTTTTTTCCTTAATGTAGTCTGATGACAGGAAATAACCCTGTGGGAATTGCCAGTAGAGCAGGGAACAAAGAAAAGGAGAGACTATAAATATGTAAGTAGTTTCACTTCATGAGAATTAATTATGGTGTCCATGAATAAATATTTGAATAGCGTTGTTAGCACAAAGCAATAAGAGCTCTCTGGTGGCAAAAAATTATCATTGCATTGCATCTCATTGTTTTACAGGCAATTAGGTTGTTTTGACCTGCACGCTTCTTTTCCCACTTCAATTGAAAATATAAGCAAACTATGTTTACAAGAATACGGTTTTTAACTGTGGAGTTTTTTCCTATTAAGAATTTTAACTTAATAGATTCTACACTTCTAATCTTCTATACCTGCACTGGTTTCCTACGAAAGCTATGATTTCTTCCTAAGGCCTGCCTCACAACGTCAGTTCTGAAATTTCTTATTCATCTTATCAGGTGTTCCTGATGACCATATTTTATATTTCTCTATTTGATTCCAATTGTATTTTTTTATTATTTTTAGTGGAACCATGGAAGACACGTACTACACAGCGTAAAACAAGCTGTTTCTTAAGAGTATGCACGAAAACATATGAAAAAGCTTCACTGGTACCTTTCCAACAGAAGCTGACAACACTCCAGTTGTTGTGCTGACACTGTTTACAATGCAGGCAGGATGACACTACAAAACTCTATGTGCAATGGGAAACAAATAACAATATACTCAATAATGCAATACAAGTACCGGCCCAATGTGCTAGTTGTGAACATATGTATTTCTACATCAGCAACTTAGTTGAGAGATAGTCTGCCTGACAGAAGCATCTCACTTTTATTCCTAGATTTTACATCCCTGATGCAGTAGTCCTCCCAAAGTGACTCCTTACATACTCTAGATAGTAAGTGGCTAGATAGACAGAGCTACTTTTGAAAGTATCAGAGGAAGATCCTGCCCACCTAGTTAATGGGCTTAAAATTGTGAATGATGTCTTCTTTCAGAGCCTCAGATATGTGTATTGTTAACAAATTAATTAAGACAAGAACGGTGAAAATTAAGAGACACTTTTAAGGATATTAATACATATTAAGACTTAATGCACAACCTTTTCATCTAGATATTGTAAAACGCTCAATGCAAAGAGCATGTTTCATAGTGTCACTAGCAGAAGTCAGGAGAGCAGAGACCATAGTCCACATTAGTCAGTCTGTCCCACCTTCTTGCTCCTTCAGGTCATTTGGAGCTGGCCAACGCCTAGGAACTGATCCAAACCAAGAAAAGAGGGAGGATTTTCTGCAGTAAATCAGCATAGTTATTAAGCAATCTCTCGCAGGGCAGCTCTTCAAGCACGGTACAACTTACATAAACTAAAAAGACTTCTCTTGGCCATCTTCCCTTTCACCCCTTTTGCACTTTTTTCTGCAAATAGGATGCAAGTCTGCCTCAAAATTGCTAGAAATGATGTTGAAATGGCTTTTATACTGAAGCTCTACCAATGATAGTAAAACAGTTGCAACTTACTGAAATAAGATCTGTAAAAATGCAAATGGTATGAACAGTTGTCCGGGTCATCTAATTTTTGTCAAGAACAGAAAGCTTACATATGCTTAAATATGCCAAATGACTTGCTTGCAAAGTGCTCAAGGTTGGATGCCTCTAATGTATGTTCCTGAGGAGATGCAAAAACCTCAGCAGGTGTAGACTCTGGATGCCTACTTGTAATGCAGAATTTCCTTTAAAAAAACCAATTTTTTGTGTCCTACAAACCACAGCAATGCTAGTATGTACAGTTAAAAGTTTCATTCATATTTATACAACATTGTCAGTGAACTTGCTGTATCCAGATTTACATTTTTTCCTTATGCAAAAAGTTCTGCCAATGAGCAAGAGAGACCAACAGTTTTCCCCGTGAAAGTAATTAGAGAAGAGTTCGGATTTTGCTGAATGAAAACCAACTCCCGCACTGTCTGGTTGCATAGCTTTTGCTCATACATTCACTCATTTCCCAAGATGTCTCTACCTTCTGGTACCTAAAAGTGAACAAAATACAAGTGTGATAAGTAGCAACAAATATCTCATGGAACATCTACCTTGGCTGTGAATTCAAAACAAATAATATAGGATTGAAACTGGCTGCTTTTACACAGATTGCAGAGACATATGCTCCACCTAGAAATTCCTAAAAAAAAAAAAAAATCTTAAAAATTCAAGTTCCTCTCATAGTCCAAAACTCTTTCCATCCACTTACTTTCACCACTTGTTTACACTGTTAGTTGATTCCTTCTATAAACCACAGTGCCCTCCCTAATGATGACCTCCATTGCCATTATCATTATTACCATAAGCTGTGTGGACAGAAACATGAATAATGGAGGGTCAAATGTGTTAGAAATACAGACCAAAATGAGAAACAAACAAAACCCCAGAAATAGTTCTTGTCTTACAGAGGTTTATAGCCTTTGCATGACATTAAAAATTCAAACCAAAACAAGTCTTAGCTTTTTCACTGTTTGTTTTGTTTACTAGACATGAAAATCACTTTGACAATCTAATTACTCTCCTCAATTTTAGACTAATGGAAGTTGTAATTCATACATTGAAACCATTATTTTCCATATACAAATAGTTAAATTACAATCATTTTATTGTTTGTGGAGTGAAAGCTCATAAACTGTGAAAAAAACCTTAATAAAATATTTGGTTTAGGGCACAGAGTGCCCATGGTCCTCTTTGCCTCTTTAAGAAGGGAGGAGACATAAATCAGACAGTTCAAGTAGATGTTTTTCCATTTGGTCAATACAAAGTGGCGTAACAGAACTTGGTTTTAGGAAATGCTGTAAGATTTCTCTTTGTCTGCAATTTGAAGAAAGGAATGGGATGACTGCCCATGGCACTTAAAACATTACTGAGGGGAAGTGAGCTCAAAATTTGTGTCTGATGCAAACCTCTCATTTCATAATAATCAGCCAGCCTTCCCTGTGGTGGCAATGAGGAACCTCAGTCCTCCTCAAGAACAGCTCTCCAGGCATATGCTGCTCCCTTGCCTCCCCTGTATATATATAGTTAGTCCTGAGAATGCATATTTTTAACGCAGAACAGAGTGTGAAAAACAGAATTATTGCAGAAGGTCAAAACATAGAATGAGACTGAAAGCAAACTTCCAGGAATGAATGGGAGTTGCTGCACCTTGGATAGAAGTATTTAGACTGTTTTTCAATTAGCAGCACCATGCACAGCAAAATCCATGCATTACTTAGAAAGCATATTAAAATTAAAATAAAGATCTGCCTATTGAGAACATAATTTAAACCGGAAAATATCCAGCAGTTTTTGGTTTTGAAGGATTTTAAAGTATGTTTGTGACTCCCTGCTGACATTTCAAGAAAACTTAACACGACATTTAATTATTGTTGATTTCTTTTTCTGTATACAATCAACAGCATATTTCTTAGAATGCGCTTGTCTCATAAAATGCAATTCATGTTTGCAATATCAATATGCAAGAAGGGAAATTGTCACCAAAGATAAGGACCCAGAACATTACTCATTAATCTAATATCTGTTCTGATAGTGGTTATGTAAAGCAACCAAAAGCATATGGAGATGCACTGCAATTTCTATAAACTAGTTGACCTGACAGATTAAAAAAAAAATAATAAAAATTTGTGCAGAAGGAAATTTTGAGTTCTACATTTCTTAAAGATGTTGAATTCAAGCAGCATGCTGGCTGATTTTAGACTTTTAATCTTTATTGTTTGAGAAATCTCTTGTGTACTTTCTCACCGCATGTGCTACACCAAATTGTTATCTCAAAAGCAACAACAACAACAAAACCCAAATTAATAGCATTGAAGTCTCTGGGACACCTGCACTTTGATTTGGCTAATTTTGTTACAGCTCAGGAATCTGTCAGCTAAAAATGACTTCATATTATGAATGAAAGATCCATTTTGTACGAAGAAAGTTGTCATAAATTTGTGTATACTCCCAGTCTGAACCTCTGCAAGCCTGCATAGTCTCTCTTTGAGACGTGGCCGGAGTAAAAAGAATTCATAGGCTTTAGTGGTCATTAAGAGGTGAGAAAGAGAATCACCCATTATCATAGAATTATATGTAAACAGTGATGATGGACTATTTTTTCTCTCCCTGTTGACTTGGAAGTCCTTTTTTTCTGAAAGCAATACTACCATTCCTTATGCTCTAGGTGTGTAGCTGCATATGTGTATCACCACCTCACATTGCTCGGTTGTTCCTTTAAGATCTTCTTCCGGACTCAAGATTATGACAACTCTCTCTCTTCATAATGGTAGCAATGCCTAAACGAGTGTTTGATACCTGCACATAGAATGAAGGATGCCGATACAATCCTGGATGCCCTAGGTACTTATGACTCACAAGGACAGCCTTGTTAGAGTCCACTGTTGTTTACATCAGCAACAAAGTCTGTTGGCACCCGAGAAAAGAGAGCAATGACGTACGTCACGAAATAGGATGAAATTAGAAAAGGCAGATGGACAGTAAGAGAATGTGACATGCAGTCAGCGATGGGTGGATAGCCAGGATGCCATGAGTATCGCATATATTAGTTACCAAGCTCTTATTCTTTAACATTCTTCCTCACTTGATATGTTTGTATCACAGTTTCCACTTCAAGTCATAACAAATCTTCTCTTTAANATTAGAAAAGGCAGATGGACAGTAAGAGAATGTGACATGCAGTCAGCGATGGGTGGATAGCCAGGATGCCATGAGTATCGCATATATTAGCTACCAAGCTCTTATTCTTTAAGATTCTTCCTCACTTGATATGTTTGTATCACAGTTTGCGCTTCAAGTCATAACAAATCTTCTCTTTACGGACTGCTCTACAGTTTTACAAGCCACAATTAATATTCTTTCTCAGTTCTCTTCCCCATACTGTGCTGTTCAAGGTTTGTTACCTGTGTGCAGAAGTGCACACATTCTCTCCTACAGCAGTGTCCCACAGGACTGTAACGTATATTACAGCAGCCTTAGTTCTCTGAACTTCATTAATTTCTGTTTATACACTACTTTGCAGAAAATATATAATATTATTTTTCCACAGTAGTGTAAAACCACTGTTGTCATGGCTACATAAGCTACAAGCCAGCATTACCCCTCTACAGGTTTATGACCATGCTTCAGAGAAATGTCACATATTTAGTTGTGTCCTCTTTTAACTCTTACATAAAGAAACTGTTAGCTCACACTGATGCTCTCAGGAAAGGAAGTAATCTAAAACTGTCTCAGCCAACTCTATTTCATCAATCAGAATAGCAGCAACCAACTATATCAATTACAATAGCATTATCTGGGTCTACGTGTTTAGACCCAGACAGATATGGAGACAAATACATATCCAATGATTGAGCTGATCCTTCAAGAATTTCTGATGTATAAAATGATATTTAAGTAGAACCTAGACACTAAATTCCAAAAAAACTGATGCACTGACTCCAGGTTCTGGTGGCCACTGCATGCTAGATGTACCTATAGTCACTTGACATGTCTCTTGTTGGCATGAGGCGTTTGTCAGTGCAGATGTTCCACCTCCCCTAAAATTTCAGTGTGTGCAGTACCATGACCAGAGGAAGATTAAAAGAGATTCAGTTCCATCAGCTCCCTGGACCATTAAGCTCCATACAAAGTGCAGCAGCTATGGTCATAAAATGTCCAAAAACATAGCTAGAAGAGCCAACCCTGCCCATCTTTTGCATTAGTTCATTTTCAAATGACAGTTCTATCAAATGATATATCTATTCAACACAATCCCTCTTTCTCAGTTTTACTGAGTGTCCTAACCACAGTCCGACATAAACACCCAGAAACTGCAACCACATCTTCAGAAATTTGCAGCCAAGTGCTCTGCCCAGCCCACTTATTCCTGGATGAGATAGCCAGCAGATTTCATGAAGTTACACCACCTGAAAGCAAAGGCCCTGGCAGATTTTTAAGATATGTCAGACACTGATGGCTGATTGTGTCTCCACACACAGGGACTTCTGATGCATATTGAGAAACATGCTGAATCAGGAGGTAGCTCAAAAATAGAATAAAAGACTCTGTCGGAGGAGGTAGGCAAAATGCCTCAAAGGACATATACTCAAAGGTGATGACAGTTTACCCATTCATTTCCGTGCACCATATGTGACAGTCTTCAGTTTTCCTAAGTAAAAGATCTTTTTTAAAGATTTGTTGACAAAAAACAAATCTGGTTCAAGTGATCATGACTTAATTCCCATGTGAAATTATTTAAATTAAATAATAAATTAAAACAAATTTGTAATCAGTATGTTTGATTTCAAAAGGGAAATGAGAGAAAGAAGGTTACTCAGCAAAACTAAAAGAACTAAAGAACAAAGGAACCTACATGCAGAAATTGCCTTAAATACCTAAAATCAAAGCTTAAAACCCTTGTGGGAATGTGTGCCATCCAAGAAGAGAAGTAGGTTAACAAAGCAGTGAGGATGCACCTGACAGCAAGGTTTATACAGACATTGTTGGGAAGATAAACAAGTATTACTCTAGATTTCAAGAAGAATGACATTTTCTACGATAGCTCCTAGGAAAAGCTCCTTTCATATGTATTCCCCATGCATGTATTTAGCCTCATCATCATTTTCTCAACAAATGACAATTATTTTATAAACACTGATACTCAGTGTGCTACTAGGAAAACGAACATATTCTCAACGTTCCTTCTGTATTTCATCCCTTTGAGAAACAACATGTTTACTGTGACTTCTCATACAAAATATGAAATATCTGAGTTTCATTGTTGGAGGGCATATATACTTGTTACCTAGACAGTGAATTAAGTGGTTGACACTTCAGGATTCCATTTCCCAGACAATAATTTCCAGCACAATGCAATTACTATCAAAAGTACTCTGGATCTCGAAAGTCTATTATTTTCCTTGGGTCTTATTTAAGTTATGAGTTTGTGGTTTAATATTTTAGAGGTTAGAATTTTTTACTATATCATTAAAATATTTTAATTATAAAAATATATTTTGCATGTAATAATCATTCCTTAAATCAGATGTGATATTCTCATTGGTTATTATACACTAAAAATTCCATCTTCAAAAGTTAAGATTTGAAAGAGTGCTCTCTTTAAAATGCTCATTAAAGAAACAATGAGCAAGTGTACACAGTTTACATTTTACAATACCGTAAAATTAATACTATATTCAAGGATAGTTTTAAAATGTCCAGTCTTAAGCTAGATTTTAACTTTTCATATAGTCTTGCATTATTTTTTATTTCAAACTGTATTCATCACCACAAAATTGTAGCTTTCCTTTCAATGTTTTTTAGAGGTTATGTTCCATTATTAAACAAAAGGATGGGATCTATACTCAAGTCTTTTATCCTCTCTTCTATCATACTGAAGCTTACTTTAGAAAGATAAACTTGCATATATAAGTTTCTGCATTTTTCAAGACAAATGGTACACAATTTGTAGTTTCTGGAGAGGAGAAATAATGATAACCGTGCTTTGTGTGGGATTTATCACAATCTATAGTGCAAGTGTCTTCAGGCAGCACAGGGCACAGGCTATAGCTCATACGCAGCTGACCACAGATTTTCTCAGATTCTAAAATAGGTGAGACGATTCCACTTTGTGCCTTCCCAGTCTGAGATGCTTTAGAGGTTCCCACAGTCATAACCAAAGTACTCTTGAATTTCTGTCTGGATAAAGCCATCTCATAAGATTACCAAATAGATGGCAGCATTGTTAAGAATTTCTGCGATGCTGCAGCCCACCTTCTCTGTAACTCTCTGCTCTCCATAATTTTTCTGTATGCAACTAAGACTAAAGAATTGCTTGGAAACTCCCCTACCTTCTTACCTCACTGCTAAATGGATTTTATTTTGAGTACATTTTGAGCTTTTAGAGTTCTTTCATGCATATATTGACCTTTACATGCATTGTAACTGCATTGAAAAAAAAGTCTAAGCTTTTCTTCATGTGTATATATAGTTACTCAGCGATGTATACATAGAAGCTTATGAGCTCTTAAAAGTTAGTCAGAACCTATGAACTATTTAACAGCTGCTGAGGTCTTGAAGTCCTTATCAACAGCACATATTTTTGTGAGCACTCAACGTCACTGAACATCAGGCCCACAATGTTTTCCAATTACATTATATTCTACCAACAGTTATGCATCTAATAAAGCATTAGAAAAAAATAAGCAGAAACCCGCAGAAACCCACAGTAATCCAGGAGTTCAAAGCAAATATTAAGTGGTAAAGAAATTAAAATTTTGGACTGGAAAATCCAAACTTAGAGGTAAGGTAACCATGATCTCTTAATTATGTCTCTGCAAGAAAACTCTTCCAATATCAGCCNGCCCAAACTTAGTCTGAATGTGAATGCTAAAATTACCATTTAAGGCACTATGGTAAGAGAAGGGTTTTATTTTAATTTTTCTTTTACTGTGTTTTTTTAGAATTCATATTTACCTCTTTTTAAAATGCTGCCAGAAGGAGATTTCCAACTATTGTATCACACCACACGTGTTTTAAGCGTTCTCTTTTTATTCACTCAAATCATGTCTGTATGCCTGCTGTATACCTAGACATTCATGAGTAATGTTCACACAGGATACTGAGCCAATTTATAGGAATAGCTGTCCAGATCAGACAACAGATGTAAGTATATGCAGCTTGTTTCCACTTACATAAATGTGGTCTGTGGTGTTAGCACCTGTCAATATTAATGATTTATTTTGTAAAGCACACAGAAATCCTAGTTGGGAACAAGACGCCATCTCCACAATCAGTAAGGTTACCTCCTAGGCTAACTGTTAAGCAAATAGAACAGAAAGCATGGACCTACTTCAGGGACCTCAGCTTCTAAGCTCACTCCACTGAGAGTCTTTCATTACATATTCTGGTAAAAGTAAAGACATTTTTAAGACCAAATTATCAAAATGATGAATTCATGAAGACCACAGACCAACATGGACACCTATAACAGGTTATCAAATAATCTGTCTGATACTTTTTTTTCTCTCTAATTTGAAACTGATTTTTAAATCCAAACCAAACTTGTAAGCTCTAAAGACAAAATTATACACATGGGTCTATGTAGCCACCAACATTAATGCAGAGGTTTAGCAAAGCAAATCAATTTACCATTCAGAAAGACACCTACCCTCCACCCTTGGAAAATATTTCTAACCTTTTATTGGTGATGTATGTGTAAGACTGTAGTGAGAATAGGCCAATCTTCAATTGCTTACCTCAGAGTCGTACAGTAAAGAGAATAAATTGCTCTAGTATGAGCCTTTCCATCGTCTTCAGTAACACAGCTACCTACAGTGCCTCATAAAATTATGGAGAACACTGAAAATGAACTCCCTGAAAAATAAACACCCAAATAAAACACTCTCTACTCAAAAAAAATACTCTCCTCCTAACTAAGAATAAAGACACAGCAGCAGCAGATTTTGACCATATCAACATTTGTGTTTGCTTTTCAGTTCTTTAAAAACAAACAAAAAACCCTAAATCTTCATTCAACAAATATAGTCATCAAGGTAGCATTAAAATCATGACCGTAAAACAACCTGACATGAGTTTCTGAGTAAAAGCCTGATAAGCAGCAAGCCTAATTTAGCCCATAGCTTGACTGAGTGATAAAACATACCTGAAACAGATTAATCGTTGAGAGCCACACTGCTCAGCTGATTGTGTTTTTAAACAGTCCGAAGTGCTAACTCCATCTTCTGTCATTGCAAAATCTACCCTCCACTCTAGCTGTAAAATTAGGAATCTTTCTTCTCTTCTCCTCCGTCTTGTTTTTTCTTTTTTCAGTTACACAATAACCTGTTGAACCTAAGAGTTTCATTGACCTTGTAAGCAGAAAAATCATAATTTAAGGCAAGCTTTTTCCCTTTGTTTATCTCAAAGTTGTTAATATAAATGTGGATATCTACATGCAATGTGCAAAATTACGTTAAATATTACATCAATATTTCAATTAGATAAGATTATTTTTATGTATTGGGTAAATCAATTTCCTGTCTTGTTTTCTAATATATTCTTTCAATGAAGCTGTTTCCTCTCTTGTACCTATTTCCATGCAGAACCTCTACATGACTTAAAGAAAAATGCACTACTTGAAAACATTGGCTTCTGTCAAGATGTTTTAATATCTACCTTACTGACATCATAGATCTTCATTATGAGAAAACTCATGTATCAACACAGAAGCCCTCTCCTTTCTTTTTTTTGTCAGTGTGCAGAACTAGTGTTTCTTAGGCAGGAAAAAGAAGAAGGACCAAGAAACAAATCTGAGGAAGAACCACCCAAATACAGTAACCCGGTTCAGGTAGCAGGTCACCTAAGCTCTGTATATTGTCTACAGGAAGAGAGAAAATCCTAGAGCAGGGACTGAGAGACTAAATTCCCAGCTTAAGATTTTAAATCAGGTGGCATGAATACACTTTTTGACTCTACAACAGTTGCTTCCGTGGCAAGATATTCTCTGCATCTCAACTGGAGAGCTTTAATTCTATATTTAATTTAAATATATTGTTCTTTGACCAGCCAAAATAAAGACACCCAATTTCATACCAGCGTGTCTCTGCATGTCTACACTTCCTCATTGCACTAATCCAGATGCCTCCCCGGGTGTTTTGCACTGCTTTCTGCAGGCCACATTCCTCCAATTTCTTTGCAGTCCCAGGCTCCCTACCCAGCAATGTGATGAGGAGCAGCAGAGGGTGGCAAGCGGTGCCCATGGGCCAGCTACCAAGGCAGTATGTGTGGGCACGCACCAGGCAACTGCTGAGCATGAACGTCAGCCTTTCCTGAGGTCTTCCTCCTCTGTGTAGGAACCATTGCTCAGAAACCTCACAGGAGTTTCAAATCATTGAGAGGTCTACAGATGGCGGAAACTGGCCAACGGGTCCAAAAAGTTACTTAAGGGTGGAAGCAAAAGCAGGCAGACAAATGGCATGATTAGGAATCGGCTTTAGGAAATGGAGCAAAAAAGGGAAATCAAGACAATTATCTCCGCTTCACTGAGCTGATTCCCGAAGTCAGTATGCGTTCTCCCAATGTGAACCCTACCCTTAAGTACCCTTTTTTCTTTCTTCTTTTATGGTAGGAAGTGGCTGAGCTCATGCAGTGTGAAAACCTGGTGATGCCAAAAATGAAATATAGGTATAAGATTGGACTGAAATACATTTTTAAAGTAATCACTCATTTAATTCACTTTGTGAAGACCTGACATCAATTTACTCATAGTGACTAGATTGCAAATATATAATTGTGTGCATGTATATTTTTTCTCCAAGCAGATAATAATACATGATGAGCCTCAACATGAATCCATTTTGTCCATTGGTTGTCAAAATACAATGCCTGGATCATTGAAGCACCTGTCAGAATTAACTGATCCTACACCAAGGAACAAGGATGCCAGTGTTTGCATTTCATCTAGTCAGCCACAAGCTGAACACATCACTTCAAGCAAGTAGATTCAACTCATTGTCTCGTTTCCAGATTTCTCACTGCTAGCGCTTACAAAATTGAGACAAGACATAGAAATGTTTCAAGATCTATAGATTAAATTTGCCAAGAAAAATGCAAGGCATTGTTGTCATGTAATGGACTGTCCTCCAAGTGTTGTCAATTCCAAATAAAATCATGGGAGCTGAAGTTCTCTGCAAAGTCATTTTCCTGGACCATTAATTCTGAATTGCCATTTACAGAATAATTGCACTTTTGTTTCCCTGGGGATCTTGCTGGTGTGCTTGAACCTGTGCTATCCTTCTTAACCCTCACATCAAAATATATACAGCAGAAATGGAAGTCATGAGCTTATAGGTCATTAATGCAGAGCTGGGCCTAAGGGTATCTTTAATAGTTCTGTCGAGGACATCCTTACAATGACTGCATTTTCAGGGGAGTGGAAAGATTTTGTACAGAAGGACACAGCTGGATCTATTCTGAGAAAGGTTAGCTGGGACAGCTGAATGTCCCTGAGGAGATAATAAATTGCATTGGCCAATTTGATAGAGCTGATTCTGAACTGGAGGAAATCCAAACAGCAAAAGCCTTTTGAACGGTAAATACTTCTCCCATTAATTGCTGAAAATACAGGTAGGCTTGAGGGAGTTTCAGTTCAACTACGCTTTTTTTTGTAGGCAACTTACAGATAAAAAATGTACTGTACTTGAAAATGACTCTCATGACTTTGATGAGGCTCGAGTTGAGAAGAATTCCTCTTTCTTTCCTTTTAGGAACCACCAAGGGAGGAGCAAGGCTAACAAAGTTAATGACTTGATGTCAGAAGTCAGGAGTGGAGGATCTGAGGCAGGAAGGAAGCGCGGCTGCCTCCTGCTATTGTGCAGGGTAACTAGGAAGGCGCTGCAGTAGCAAGAACATCGTCCCAGCCACACTTTTGTCAGGCTCTGAATAGAAGGTCACCATATCCCTCATTTTCCCCTTCCAATCAATATTTAGCCTGCTCAGCAGCCGCCAGAGCTGGCTGCCTCTGAACTTCATCGCTGTAAGTTACTGAGAAACCAGCTTATTATGACAACTCAGATCTCCCATCAGATCTGACCTGCAGCGGCTGCCCTGTCTCTTTTAATCTACTCCAAAATACAAAGATGACTCCAGCACACAGCATTTACTGTACAAACCACTGCAGAGAAGCTCCTGATCAATAGGAAAAGCAACAAGCTATGAAGGGATTGGGGGCTGAGTATGTTACATAGGACAGAAAATGTCTCTGATGAGGTTAACGTAACTAGTTGTTAAAAGATATAGCTATAAGGACTTATTGGTTAGAACCATAAAGTTTTACTTCCTCATCTTTTACCTATCAAATTCCAGCACAAACAGATTTTTCAAAGGTTGTTTCAGTTTTGACAAGACCTTTGGCAAGGCACGCAGTATCTATAATGTTACAAGCCAGCCCGTAATTTCTTTGGAGAGATGTAAGATAAACACAGTAACAGAGTGATTTTAGTAAAAATTATCATACAGACTCAAGGATTTACAGGTTAAAATGACTGGTAACACTATACACAACTTTTAGTACCATAGTTAGTAGCTGGATGGCAGCAAGGATATAAAACCATCACAGCTGTAGCTTCAGGACATGCTAAGAACTGAATGAGCAAGGCAAATAAATGGCTTGCCGTGATGTTATGCAGGTAGCCCACAAGATGTTACCCTGACCATGCTGCTAGCTTTACTGTGCACCTGTTGGCACATTTTACGACATTAAAATATTTCCACTCATGAAAGCAGGAGCTGGGCAAGAATGTTCTGTCTTCATCAAAATTAAGTTTTCAATCTTAAATCTAAGATTATCTGTTTAGGAATCAGATTATTGCTTTAATATAACACAGCAGACCTTCATCCACTACAAATAGACCTTCAGCTTCAGTCTGAACGCATGCATTCAGACCAGTTATTCCTCGATAATGATACTGCTTCATGTCGAAAAACAATATGATAGAGGTTCTGTTCTCTTTTACTTCAGTTTAAGACTGTTGAAATCTAGTTACTATACAAAACGCAACTCATTTTACAGAAAATACAATGAAAAAAATTTATTTTCCTACAATAATCTACTTTGAATTTTTTTTGTGTTTCAAAAGACCACCCACAAATCTGCCTGTAAATTTTCAGTGAGATAGATAAGAATGCTTTTGAATGGCATCTGTTTAAACTCTGTTTAAACCAAGATAGTAGAACTGGTTCAGAAAACACAGGATTGAGGTTAAATCTTTGACCAAAGAAAACCAACGATGATAAAAATGATAGCAACAATATAGCTGTGTATATAAAATGCTAAAAAAACCTGAAAAATCATTCCAACTGGCCTTCTTCATTTACTTCAGTTAGAAATTTCAAAATACTCTTAAAGAACATTTCTAAGGTATATCACTTACTTAGGAAGTACTGATACTCCTACTGAAACAAAACTTTTCAAGGTTTGCCGGCTATTTGTGTAGGCGTTTTGATTCACCAAGAACTGTGTTGTGACTACCTTTGCATAGATACCTCAGGGGGAGGGAAGTGATATATTAGTTAAGGCACAATTTTTGAGCTAGGCTCTGTTCCAAGCTCTGCCCCAACTTCCTCTGTGACCTTGAACAAAGCACCTAATTCCTATGTATTTCAGTTCCATTTCTAGAAAATGAGGACAAGGAAAATGTGCTATCTCAAGAGTCCTGTGAAAAGAAATTAATTAGCAGTTGCGAAGCACTCATATGCTGTGGCCATGGCAATCTTTAGTCTGAGAAAAATGGGGCAATGTAGTAAGGGTTTTTCTGTGTTCTGTACACCTACAAAAGAGTCGGTGCTACAAGATTGATTCTTGAGCACTTGGCACTGATGAAATCAACCACAGTCTGTTTCCATCCCCTGTTTGCCTCTGACGGAGCACAGCTATATAAAAATTGGATTATAAAGCAGCATGTTGCTATACAAACATGTATTTTTTATTTGTCTGCCAATCCAAAAGCAAGAAGGAAAAAAAAATACGTCAGAATCCTTATTGCTCCACTAAAACAAACTTATCCAAAATTATTTCTCAGAAAATGTATTTTTGGGCACACTAAAAACAAAAAAACTAACAAAGAAGAAAAAAAAAAAGAAAAGGAAAAAGAAAATGGAGCATCAGTTTCAGAAAATACCTAGCAGAGGAGATTCCCTTTTACATACTATTTTAGTAGCTAGCATACTCTGCAAAATATGCACAGTGATCTCTCCTACAGGAGACACGGCTTTAAATCTCATGGCTATCTCACACCTCCCACATCCCACATTTCTCACCTATTTCCATTATTTCCATTTGATGTCCTCCTACAAATTCATCACAGATTCATAAATAGTTTGGGGATGACTTAAACTGGGGGTGAGATTGGCATATTGAGTATTCACGCAACATTTGTAGACATTTTGATGCAAAACCAATGTTTTTAAAAAGTGTTGATAACTGTTGAGTGATACTGCATATGCATGTAGAGCTCTTATTAATAAGTTTATATATTGCCTATTTGTGTTACCTGCAAGTTAAACACTCAGCTGAATGCTTTGGTCTGTTTTGAAACTTTAAATAGGTAATTCTCTGCATTATGAGTATTCTCACCTCAAGAATATTCAGTATGTCTGCAGAGGTTACACTATTCTAATTCATTCCCGTGAGGTGTGTGCTATGAATACCAATTTCACAAATATAACATGGGTCAGTTAATGTCTGAAAGGGAAACAGGGAAAAAAACACATCAACGGAAGAAACTTTTAACGCTTAGGTTAAAATGATGATTTTAGTACTGTTCTCTGGAAATGTACGCAAAATCTCCATAAAATAACTGTTCACTCAAATTTAATTTTAAGGATATACTTTGAATAATATTTTGAGTAATTTGAATAAAATTTGTTGTAATATAGTTTCAAATTAGTTCACCTATTATTCTTTTCCCTGCCAATACTGGATGTCAAATGCTACTGCTGAAAGCATCACAGAGATTATTCTAATTGTTAAAGATGCCCTTGATGCTTCAAATCCATAAGAATTCTTCAAGACTGTTTTATGCACACATATCTGTAAGCGCTCAGAAAACGTATGAATTCTTCACTACTATTGTATCTACGCATATTTACAAATGTTCATCGTATGCTCCTAATTCAGCAAGTTATTTACGTGCTTCCGTAACTTTTGGCAATCCCGCAGTACAAGAGTGTTTTCCCATGATGTGTATGTTCAGCACCTGGCACAACAACTGGCTAATCCCATAGAAAAAGCTGCAACAAAGACAATCGATAAGACAGAATGTAATGATGGAAATACAGAAGTTACAGACATTGCAGACTGAAGAATGCTCAAGTGTGGCCAATGTTATTCTTCCCTTTCTGACACTTAATTAACACTCACCTGCCTTTTTTTTCCTTTGAAAAAGAACGATTGTTACTCATACTGCAGTAACTTCAGATACTGACAGCCTGGTGCTATATAGCCTCACCGTGAAGGCAAGAGTTTATAAATGAGTTTTTGAAAGGCAGCACAGAAAGGCTGGCACTCTAGATTCAATATCATTTAACATACAAGCAGAACCACATTCGAGAGCCAAAAAATGCAACCTGCATTTTCTGTAATAACTGTTTTTAGCTGAGATGCTGAAATAACCAGAGACCCTAATCCAGGTGTTACTCTTGTTTAACACGTATTGGCAGGGCTTTCAGTAGCTGCTGGGTAACAGACAGTGCTACCAGTGTTCCAGGCTCATGGTGTACAGTTATAAAAACATGTTTCTTTTCTTCATTATTTTCTTTCTCTGCAAGACGTGTGTCACTATTAATAGAAAAAAAGCCCTGAAATATTAATTTCAAGCATATAACTAATGTTGTTATTTAACTGGAAGTTACTTCTTTTCTGAACTTGTTAGGAATATATACATGGCAATTGGAATTTCTAGAGATGTAGTTTCTTTTAATAGAGAGAAAAAACATTTTTGGATGTGAAAATCTGTAACTTTTAGGTTTTTTCTAAATGGGAATAAAATTCTGTGGAAAAAAAAATTTTTAATTGAGACCAACAACAAAAGAAATATAAAAAAAATCCAAAAAAGCTATCTTGTCATTAAACAACTAAGAGGGGTTTTCATTTTATCTTTGATAGCTTACTTTTCAAATTATAACATGAAAGGTAGAGGGGGAAACTTACTGTTTTATTGTTATTGGACCTGACATTCCTCAAATTAATTTTAAATAACGACAGTGGATCCTTGTAAAAAGCAAGTTTAGGCTTTTCTCTCACTTTTCCCTAATTCTTTTATACACTGACAAAATTCATTTGGGAAATGGCAAGGACATACCTGTAAACAACACTTTACATGAGATCAAAATTAGAATTTTTTGCTTTCAATGGGATCCCAAAAGATGTTAAATACCCAAACACCTTCTTGCTGGAGGATGCACTCAGCTTTGAAAGGTCAGATTCTTTCTATAGATATTAGAACTAGGCACAAATCCCATCATTATGCTGCACTGATGTGTAAGACTTAGATATCTGTTAAGACTGTAAGGAACACTCAGGAGTTGTCTTCCTTCCCAAATAACAAAGCCAGCTGTGCAGAGTGAGGTCTAGTTGTGTATTGCAGATTTCTCACCACACAAACATTGTAGAAGTCTCCAGAATCAGAACTTTTTCCTAGTCAAAGGAGCTAACCAGAATTAATGAGAGATCTACGTAAAATGCCATACAATTGCATGCATTGCCCTTGCACGTCAGGAGCCCACCCATGGGCTCAGAAGCCTCCACAGATGGAGGGTTACCTGACTGTGTTGCCTCTGCAGCCTTACGACTCCGTTTGTGTTGGAGGAAGGAGGCAGCCCTGGCATTTCTGTGGGCAATGTGTAAATTTGTTGCTTTGTCCTGTTGAAGGTGTAAGGTCTGAACCTACACCTAACTTCATGTGAGTGCAAGGCCTTTTGGAAAACGAAGTATTACATGTCCAGAACTGAATTCCCAAGTAGGGTTTGTTTGTTGGTTGTCTTGTTTGTTCTTCAGCAGAGCTTGTTTATCAATTAGAAACCATCTGAATGTCCAGGGAGCCAGAAGGGCTCTGTTTACTTCATGTCGCATTTCATTTTTATGGTGGTTGCAATAATTCAGAGCTGGGTTTAATAAATGAGAGTATAAAACAGCACCAACAACAGTATTTAAAATCATGCATCTTGTCCTACCCTACCAAGGTCAATAAAAATGATTTGTATGGGTTTTATACTTATGTTGTACAAGATGATATGAATGAAGGGGTTGAATTCTTGCCCAGACCACAGTGTCATGAGGTTAGAATGGAAACTCTTGGAAGTATGGTTAAATTTTAACAATATATACATACAACAATATATACAACAATATAAAATAAATTTAAATTTGCCTGACCTCTAGTTGTGATTTCAGTGAAAACTACTGGCAGGCACTGGTAAGGTGAAGAGGTTATGGAGGATTGTAAGAGGTCTGGTAGAAAGTCCATGTAGGGCAAAAGAGGTTTATTGTATCTTCTGCAACAGGAAAGTAGGCAGTGGCAGATGGTGCATAACGAAAAGTTCACAGCAAATGCTCCTCCTTTAGATTATAGATATTTTTTGGAACAGAATATACATACCTCAGTACAAAAATCTAGCCTTAAACTTGAAATCAAAATGAATATTCAAGTACCCATGTCCCCCGGCTGCTATGTATGATTATGCTGTGAAAGACAGGCAAGTTGGCTCAAATGACATAAGAAAAGATCAACTTGAATCTCCAACCAAATTTAATCTTGATTTTGAGGTAAATAAAATGTTTTTGAGTGCTGTTCAAAATATCTGTATACTTCCAATTCCTCTTTGCTCACATGCTTGTTTAAAACAAGCCCAGAAAAATACTGCACTGTAACTCAAATGAGCTCAGGAAACTTTTGTAGTTTCAATAGAAAATGTACAATGGGGAAAGCTTTGTGTAATTCTGCATTTTTAGACATTTATTTCTATGTTGACTTGATGGTATTACTATCATCATCTTACTAAAAATTATTGTATCATTAGAGTTAGGATAGTCTACAAAATTATTACATAATTGTATCCTATATCTATGCCCAATTTAGTTACACTGCCCAAAAAAAGAGAAATATTTCTAAATAAGATGAATAGCTTTAAATAGGCTGTGAGGTGGACTTGAAGGTCTAATTATTTAGGCATTTTTGGAAACTGTATTTAAACAAATAAATCTGGAGTGATATCTCACACCAACCTGATGTGAGTTCATTACAATTCAAATCAATGTTCCCACTATTCCTGAGGTTAATCTTGAAAGAATATTCTGTAATCAAGACAAGAATATCACACAATCAAGAATGAAGTTGAACACTTTCCCCTAAAACCACAAAGGAGGAGGCTTCAGTTTCACAACTACCTTTTTGTAAGCTTTGTTCCCTGTTTCATTCTATGCTTCATTAATAAGGCATTGCTTTTTACATCATAGGCACCCAAAGTGAGGTAGCAATTGTTTCTAATTTTTAGTAGGCTGCCCCAAAAGTATTCTATGCTAGTTCAACTACACTGCCAGGTGCAAAGCTACCAGTCATTTACAACAGTAGTCATGACTGGGATATTGATGTGATACTGACCATAGGTTGTGACTTCTCCTCCTGCAATGTCATTACGGAGCACTTACAAAGGATTCATCACCAGCAGAGCATTCTCAAACAAACAGATTTGTTAGGTAACACACATCTTCAGCTGAGAAGTACAACTGCCACACAACAGACCGACATGCATGTTTCTTTGTTTTCTTTATCCTTCTCAGAATAGTATCATCTAATTGCATTGAGTTTTTTCCCCGTTATCTACAACCATACATCTGATTCTATTGTGCTATAACATGTATTCTTTTATCTACCTTTCTACTATCTACACTTGCATTGTTTCTCTGGAAATAGTCCTCATCCCTTGCTCCCATGAGTTTCTTCCCTGAAGTCTTATATTAGAAGAAACTACTCACATCGACTAACAGATGCTTTTTAGGACTCAACCTTCTATTTTCTTTGCTTTCCATACTAGCCCCTCACCATAACCCTTGAATGCCATGCAATTGTTCTTTAAATGACATGCATGATTTTTTGTCACACTTTCCTCCTCTTTCATAACATTAGAAAATCATGTCAATGGCACCATCCTTCGAGCTAAAAGAGTTCAAATAGAGAAGTCTCTCCACTGGTTATGCAGGTAGTGGAAGGAAACTGGAGTTACTGCCAGCTGCGCTTGGTATTTTTGACTCAGCTGAATATTGATCTTCACCTTGCTTGCGAAATTTAGCTACTCCTATTGCAAATGCTTTGCACCACTCTACTGTCAGTCTTCCAGCTGCTAATATCAATTTCACAAGTGTCTATGCATCTATTCTCCTAAACAACATATTAATTCTTTTTTACAACAAGCTACACTGGCGTTTAAGTGCCTTTCAGCCTTGATGCATAACCCCCAGCAAGCACCGTAATTGCAAGGAACAAGTTCAAGACATCAATAAAGTCCCTTGGGCAATAAAACTTTCATGCTCTTAGTGAAGTCTACCCACAGTGTTGGGTGCTTTTGTCAGCATGTTGCTTGCATTTTTTTTTTTTGCTGCTGACAAGATACCAAATGACAGTTGATATGCACATCACTGGTTCTGAAGTCACAGCACGTGCATCAGGCAGAACACAAAAGATGATGCAGCATGGAAAGCAATTAAAGAGACATCTTTGTGGTCAAGAGTTTGCCAGAAACTGTCAACAAGGACATTACACAATAGTTTCTGGAGTCTGATTTTATATTTTCTTCTTTCAGATGGTGAGGATGATGGTATTTTGACATCCTCCAATATTTCTTGGTTTTCTACATGGAGAAAGTAATCACCAAAAGGTCCATATGTCCCTGAGATATCACCAAGCCCTGGACCATAAGTGATCATTATGATCGCTTCACCAACTTTTGAGATGGACCTGTGTCTGCCAATGCACTATCACTAAATTTATAACATCATTTACAGCTTTTGATTAAGTGCTGGGAAGACCATGGAATTAAATCCCTGTTCTTTAACTAATATAGTTTTAAAATTTTCCTCTTCCAGTTCTCCCCTTGCCTACGCACTCTCTGTTCTACCATAATGGGCTCATGTTTCTTTTCTTCTTAGCAAATAATTCTTGCCTCTCATCTCTTTTGTAAATGTTCACTCTCTGTTCTAGGACTGGATGACAGTTTCATCACTTCTGCATGACTAAATACAAATGTATCTCTGAGACATTTTGGGAAAGCCCTTCTATCAAGGAATGACATTCCCATTCTTTAAAAGTGAATTTAAAACTAAATGCTTCAAGTACAGGTATTTAAAGTTACTTAAGCATAACAAAAGATTTCTTATGTTTTTCTCTACAAATAGTATAATACAGTGTGTTCGAGTTTTCTACCTTAATCCAAATGGAGAACGCCAGTTAGAATCGCAGTCTTTCACTAGCTACTGCAACACAGACAATAACAATCTGTTGTAAACAATAGTATTTTACAAGAAAATATCAGTAATAACAGCACTGAAATAGCCTCTCAAATGTATTTCCTGTGTTTTCGAGTCTAAAGCACTTCATGTCTGGTAAGGTAAAACCCCCAAATATTCTCAGCAGAACCTTTTAATTGAATTTACAGTATTTAAATGTTTTCAGTCAAATGTTCCACAGGGGCAGTCATGCTAGAAAGTCTAGTATTTTCCAGTTCAAATCAGTAGGAGAATGTTCACTGAGTTCAGTGGGGAAAAGTCAAGTCTGAACAGCATATCATCAATCCACTACAAACCCAGAAAGCATATGCAACCATTAAAACTGCAAATACTGTTTCACAGAACGCTTTCATCCAGATTTAGGTGATATGATTTGCATCTATTGGAAAGCCATCTTTGCACATTTCCTTTAAGAAAAAATATTTTTTGTCATATCTCTTACATATGCTACAATCAAGGTAATAAGTAGTGTGAATGCAATCTAGATGCACAGCCAGCTGTCTCCAGCAGCTCACACTATGGTATTAAATACTCTTTCTGGCTCATTTTTAATGATATTGCAACAGACATGTTTCTGAACTGTTTTTATTTTTTTCCTTTTTAGGAATTTGTTCTAATTACTTCAAGGAAACACCAAATAAGGTGTAAATTATCATCTTTTCCCCTAGATAATGCAAGAACTTTCCTGAGAAATATCATGCTGTTGTTCAGGCTTTTATACAAGGATTACCAGCAGATATCAAGAGTTTACACTGAATATGACACAAATTAACCTAGTGGGAACCTCATTACTGTTGTATACTTAAATGGTTATGATATAACATATGTACCCATCTAAATTTGAAGGTGGGAATTATTCAGTATGCTGAAACTGGAATGGTGCTGCTAATTCTCCTACAAGACACAGATTTCTCTCTGGGTTCCCGTAAGCAACCTGTTAAAATCCAAACAGCTGTCATAAAATGCAGGTAAATAATTCAGCTTTTCTATACTGCGTTCCTCCTACAGCTTCCTTTCTCCTCGCTGTTTCTTTTCTTTTCACTACACCCATGGGCCTACTTCTGCTTAACAAAATGTACGTGCTTTCCACATTCTTTGTCTTCTATTACCAACAACCTACTTTACAGCAGTTCTGTAGTCTACTGTATCACCTTTCACTTTGAGACGCTGATGTAGAGACCTACGAACCTCAGAATTTATCATACGTTTAAAATCATAATTAAAATGCATTTGAAAATATTCCTGTAAAGCATGATAAATGTTTATGCTATCTATTCACAATTTTAAAAGTTTGATAGACATTATACATAATTACAAAATAGGAGGTTGATATTCTATAAAAATTGATAGTAATGTAACAGTTGATAGTTGATAGTAATTCAATGATTTACTTTGTAAATGGTTGTAATGGTTGTACTGATCCAGGTAAAACAGGTAGTTTGACTACTACTCTGATTTTGATTTAGAGTGACAATACCGAAAAGAGATACAAGGAGCACCTAGCCTTGGGGTTTCCAAATCTATGAAGAGGGTCATTAAGGAACACAACACAAATAATGCAATAATAAGCTATTGCTTGATGATAAATACAAAACTCTGGTATGGAGAAAGCTTAAGGGATAATGTATTACTTGTTATCATTACAACCTAATCTTTGTATCAAAATTTAGCTTTCTTTGATGAAGACTTATGGGTAGTAAAACACATAGCAAGTGAGGATGTCAGAGCTTGCTGAAATTGGAAAGGCATGAAGAATCCAGTGATATGTGGCAGAGACTGAGCCCTAAAATACTTTTGAAAAATGAGTAAGACTTTTTTTCTCTCAAGCAGCAGGTAATGTTACTTGTCCAACATTATAACCAGAAAAATAATTTAGGGTTACTTAAGAGAGGAAGATCTGCATAACAGGGACAGTCTGACCTTCAAAGGTTAAAACAAGAATCTTAAACAAAAGAGTTTCAAGATCAGATGTGCTTTTGCTTCTCTCGATGATGCACATAGTGTGCAAGTAGTGCAATGCCTTTAACTGCTTCTTTTCATGGGCAGTGCCTTTATTGGTTTAACAAATTGGGGTTGCTTGAGCACTTCAATGTGCTCAGGAGGAAATCCTGGGTACTCGTGCACACTGATGCAAAGTGGTCTCTTAATAGCTATCCACTTCTAGGAAATACATAAAAATGGTTCTTTAATGTGCTGGTGCAGAGGAATGCCAAACAAATGGATGCAAAGTGATCCAGTAGACATAGACCAGTGATTTTGAGTTAAGAAACCTACATCTGCCCTATATTCTGACAATGTTCCTTATACAGTGGTAGCAGTTTCAATGATAAAGACCCTATGTTTGAAAAATTCAAGCTTTGAGTGTATCCTTCAACTATCGCTCAGCGATCAAGCCTGTAATCAACAAAAGTTTAGTTCTCAGGATTGCAGCAGTTTTGCAAAACTCAAGCGAATTGCTGCAACCCATATGCATTCACCCTAACTTACAACTAAGTTTGTGCACTTAGTTCTCTCTGTTGGCTAGACATCTATGAAGATCTAAATTCTGTCCATAAGAAACTTAACTGGATATGCATGATGAGCTGGGTTTAACTGGTGCTCCACCCTGTTCTGGCAGGCAAAAGACCATTTCCCTACCTCAAATGAGTTTTATGATAATAACTATGCTAAGTTTTATGGTGTGCTTATACAGTCACGGATGCCATATGCATCCTAGGTGCTTGTAACAATACAAACTGAGATACTCTAACTGAAATAATCTGTATCACTGACACTGAAATATCCCTGTAAATAAGTAGATGGATTCAGTTGAAGAAAGCATAAATCAATGGGTTTATACCACTGGAAGTCTGCACAGCATTCCCTGGGAATAAAAAGGTGTGATCCCTGTCTTGAAGTGTTACAGTCAGAAGCGGATAAACACAGAAACTGAAGGTAGTAGACAAAAGAAGAAGAGAAAGGAATACAAGAAAAAGGATAATATGAATGGCAATTATAGGCAAGTCTTAGAAAATGGGACTGTGAACTCTGATTCATAAACTCAATTAGATCTAGCTGTAGAAGCTAAAGAGGTTGCTATTCCCAGCTGTGCTCCCACAATCTCTTCAAGAGGCTAGGAACATTCCTCAATAACTGCATTTCACATGGTGTTTTGCTAGCTCGAACCTCCATCATGTTAGGCAAAAGCATGGGTTTTTTTTGTCAGCAAGATGAGGATAAGAAACAGCAGAAACAGCCATCCCCACGATTCCAGTGTCCCTGCTATGGAGGCAGAGCAGTGGTGCAAACACCCCAGAGTAGCTGCAGCTACGCCTCTGAGGGCTCAAGAACTGAAGTTCTGCATTGTAACAGCATGGAAAGGCTCAAATTCACCCAGGAGAAAGAAAACAAAACAAACAAAACCCCAAAACTTCCCTGTTAAATTAAAGGAAAGAGAAGAGATTCGTGAAGAGAAGGACAAGACAGAACAGCAGTTAGATCAGTGTGAGAAGAATCAGTGTGAATGCCATGGACCGGGTGTGCTCTATCCAAACAGTAAGAACTGATGGACATTTCCACTAACCGAAAGGTACAACTGGAGATCTCCTCCCAAGGAGATCTGCTGACTACAAGCTCCCTCTGGATCTGATCTGTTCTCCACAGCTCTGATCTGAAATGCCGGTCTGAGCTTTAATCGAATCTGAGCTTTAACAGAAGGTTCTTGGCTGAGAAATGGCCCTTTCAGGCAGTGAATTAACCCATTAAGCATAAGCTTGCCTGGAGGATGTGAGTATGCTGACATATTCAAAAGTATTCGCTTACACGTTTCAATCTTGTCTAAAAACATTCTGATGTCACCTCTAAAAGAAACACTGTAGTAACAGACATCCCATCTTACATTTCCTCTGTGTGGCCCATATTATTTCTTCTTATTTGTATCTGTCAGGGAGGTTCTTTATCAATGAGGATATCTTTTAGGATCCTAAAGGTAGCCATGAGAATAAAAAAAGACATAAGTAAGCCTTGAAACGCTTTATGTCAGCTTTCCTAGCAAGGAGACTGTAGTCTAGAATCCTTCTGTGGTCATTTCTGTGTGATTTGCGGTTGTTTCCCAGAAGAGATGGGAAGCAACGTTTTGTGCAGACAGGTCTGCACGGTCACTTGTCAGCTCTTACGTCTGTGACAGTCTGATTCGGAGAATTATGCCGTTACTTTTAATGGGAGCGAGGATGACATACGAGCTCATTCAAAATCAGTCCAGCTTGCTGTAGGTGCATGAGGGATAACTCTGAGAAATAGGTAAGTGTGCTGGAAAGAGTGGAAAGAAAGGCAGGGGATAAGAGGGCAACCAAAACCTTTGTCAGGCTCCTGCGGTTGCCAGCTGGACAACCCTCTCTGACCTAGCAGGTACCTGCTTTAAGAGTGCACGCAGTGTTCACTCCATGTGGATGTCTGCGCACACCGTGTCCCAGAGTTGGATATGAACTCTGAGCTGTCTGATACAAAAGTGAGAATGTTATAGGTATCTGATCATGGAAAGAGAAGAGATTTACGTTAGGAGTCTAACAGACATGAGATCAAATCCTATACGTTATCAAAAATCTTAAACTAGCTTTATCTAAACTGTATTATCCAGTGACACCAACATCATTTTAATCGATAAGAAAATTTGGGCTTCAGATTTTTTTAGAAGGTGACAAAGCCAACTCCAATCTCCTTTTAAAATATATTAATAAATTTTCTAGTTTGGCATGTAATTAGGAGACATATTCCCAAATGTTAACGGCATCAAGTGATTCAGTGGAAACTATGAAATGAGTAGGACTACCTACAGTCAAGGCACTTATTTAAATGCTTTCCTAATGAATCAAAGCTAACTTAAATCAATACATTATACATTGCCAAGAGTCTACTGAAGAACACCTCAACAGAAGTGCCCTTCTCCTGCTCCAGCACGCTCCCTGTGAGCAAAGTTTTCGCTGTCACTTACGTGTATTAGTTTCCAGGAAAACTTAGTGCTGATCAATAACCTCTAAGTTTACGTGGTGTAGCTGTTCCTCAAAAATCACCAACAGCACATCCAAAAAGTGATATAAAAGAAAGATCCTGACCAATGAAATTAATGTGAAATAGAGATTTGAGCATTTTTCTTGTTGATTTGGTTTCATTTTGTTGTCTTAGCTTCATGGAGGCATCAGGTAATTGGGCTTTCATCCAGTTCTAACTCACTTCTCAGTTAATCCTGCTTGGCATTCATAACATTTACATATGGACAAGAAGAACAGAGCAATCACAAAAATCTGCAAACATGGAAAAGCTGTCATTTTTACCCACAGTAGCATTTGCTGCATGGATAGAAACCTAAAACCCAAACTTCAGATCACAGCTATGCAAGTATTTGCTCACACTTTAACACTGAATAATATTGCAGCAGGCGTACTAGACCTTTACTGATAATACTGCCAGCATGCCATAAAAATAGTCTACAGTCCATTTTAAGATCAACTCAATATGCCAACCATTAATTTACAGGAAACTCACTAGCTGAGAAGACAGAATTAAAAAGAGAGCTCTATTCTCGAATCTTTCCTCTTTTTTTCCCTTTGTGTTAATTGAAATTTGCAGATTTACACCACACCACAAAACTTAGGCACTCCAAAAATACCACCGAAAAAGCACACTTTCTTAAAAATAAACACACTGAAGGCATTTTCAAGCTTGTAGTATTCTCCTGCACATCTTTTTTCTAGTTCCAGCAGGCCAAGGTATTTGTGGTACTATAGTGATGCAGAGGATATCTAGGGGCAGAAGGGCAAAACAACTTGTATGATACAACAAATGCTGCAAAGCACTTAAATCACCAAGTCATTCCAACAAGGTAGTGGAATTTAAAGAATCAAAGCAAAGACACTTCTGCTATTTTAGTTTTTGCACGTATATTTTTAAAATACCCGCATTTTACGGAGGGAAAGAGAAATGCGAGCAAGAACTCTACATTATTTTGCTTATCTGTTAATAAGAAATAATAAGAAAGGATATCTTCTCTCTTCGCCTCTTAGAAGCAGTGGTGAATGTCTTGACTGCATTGCTTACAAGTCAAAGTAATATTGAATCGGTTGAGATAAAGACAGTTTAATAGGAAAGTAAAGCTTTACAAACATCGGTGTGTTATCAGCACTCCTTTGGTCTCAAATCCAAAACATAGGACCCTACATGCTACTATGAAGAAAATTAATTCTATCTATCTCAGTAAAAACTAGTGCAAAAGTAAATACAGCATAGAAGTATTTGTAGAAGACTGAAATATTTGGAAAGTGCTTATAGTTAAGCCTATGTAAATACAGTGGCAAAGCACTCTGCATAATAAATTATTTTCCTCAGCTTCCAGCCAACCAGCTGGCTTAGATTCGCATTTGCATGGCAGTGTATATCCGTTTCAAGTACATACTAATACACTAATAACTTCTGTCATTTTGAATATATTGGCCCAGTGCACATTACCAGGTAGCAGCAGATGAATCTATACGGCTGCTTCGTTACCAGCTCTTTGGACAATGCAATTTTTACTCTGTCTCTATGGATATATGTGAGTCTGTGATAATGTACATGTGGATGTACCTTTGGATGCGCCTTTGCACTTTCGTTAGGGTTTGGTTTTACCCTGAAAGTAAAGGACGCAACAAAAAAAAGAAAATGTCAGGGCCAGTGTGCTAGCTTGAGAAGGTTTCTTCTGAACCCTGTAATTCAGAGGTAAACGCTTGCAGAGGAAAATCAAATGGAAAATCAAATCAAATCAAATTTGAGGCTAAAACTGTGTGCTACAAGGATTTCCTAAAAGACTTTGTGAAAATCTCTGCCAAAAATTAGTGGTTGCTTAAGAGGCAAGAAATAGCTTTGGGAGGCTAGTCAGAAAAATAATCTCCTTTTCTTTCCTTACTCTGCAATTCAGGGTAATCGACTTTCAATTACAGCGGTATATACTAATTTTCTTCCCTAAAACCCAAGGGTCTAGTCTGAATAACACAGTTTTCCCAGAGATACACCATTAAGACACATAAGAGAGTGTGTGTGTGTATGCCTGTGTCTGTGTTTATCTCAGAGCAAGGGAGCAAAGTAATCTCAAAATCTCGTTCTTCGGACATCTCACAGAGTTCACTATATATTGCAATTTTAATCCTACCATAATTTTTTCATACTTTGAATGAGATGCTGCTTCTCCTACTACCTCAGAAAAGAGAAGGAAAAAAGAACCAGCTCCTGAAAATTATTTTAACAACGGCTTGTCTTTGTGGCATGTTTACTGTCTTTAACCCAAAAGAACGTTTTTTTATGTTGTTCATCAGGATACTCCCTTTACATTCATTTTAATATTGTGTCATACCTGCCTAGCTACTGAAGTATTTCATATTAGCTTCAGCTTCAGTTCTGTTCTTCTTTTCTTAACAGTTCCTGATGTGCCTCCTGGATGCAGCTCTCATGGGCTGTATCAGAAAGAAGATCACAGTGCACCTGGGAGGTGCGCTGCAGCCAGGAACATCAGGCAAGAATAAATCAATGTAGAGCCCGAATAGTAACAAATCATAACTAACACAACATAATGAGGCAGGAATTTTGCAAAATCATTTCTTTTTCCCCTGTGGAGAATTACAGTTTTTCGAAACTCACATTCCCCTTCCAAATGACTCCCAACCATCTTGGCTGGTAGCAACTCTTTAAAGTGAACAATGTAGAAAAGGTGATTGTTGGGAAAACCTTTTCCTTCCCAAATTCCTTTGCTTTAAAAATGAGGCTCAGACCCTAGGCAGAAGTGTTTATCAATAACACTACAAGACAAGACTGAACTTTATCCATGGGGTTACGCACTGATGCATCTGTGCAGGAGGAAGGGTGCTCTGCTTGCCCACCTCCCCATGCCCTATAACGGCACTGAAGCCATTTGCTGCAGCGACCTCCCCTCGCTTTCCCTCCCTCCTACATGGACACGGAATGAATCCACACACTGGCCTTCTCCGCTCCCTGACTTGAAGTGTGCGCGGAGATTGCACAGACCACGCGAGCCGCGCCTGCGGTTTGAGGGAAGCTGTGGCAGAATCGGAATATTTGTCCCTGTCTGTGCTCTCTTACTTGTTGCATAGCAGCTAAAGATTAATTCCATTAATAATCAAATCATAAAGGTTTTTTTAAAAAATGAATCTGTTTTTCCTTTCATTAGGACTGTCATTCAGTTAGGTATTTCAGAACATCATGTTTTGTTTTTTTCTGTTTCTGTTTTCCCCTTTTCATTTGTATTAACATTCTACAATCTCGTCATTGTTTTTGACATTTATTCTTCTATTTCTTCCCCATGGACTTCTTGATTTCTCTGTAAATTATCATTTTATACACATTATGAATCACTTCAGAGTCTGCCCATTCCAAAACATTCATCATTAACTTTTTTAATAAAGAAGCTTTTTTAAAAGAGCTGCATGTAATGGGTTTTTTAAGAACGGTGTATAAGATTGCCACCAGAAATTCCAGTCTTACCCTGCTGTAGCAATGTATAGGACTGCAACAGCCCTGAATTGTGGGGGATTTCAAGGCTTTGGCGTAGGTAAGGCAGAACCAGCAATCTCTGGAGCAATGCAGGAATTGCTGCAATAGCAGCTATCACATAGGAAAGTTATCACATAGTTATCACTTATCACATCATCTCTGAGCCTGTTCATTGTACAGGAAAATAAGGAAAGTCTTGTCCTATCTCTTTTTGCCTGTCCTACTTTCAGTGAGCTGGGATGGTGGAATCTGTAGTTTGCTTACGTCGTTAGTTTATGAAATCAAGACAGAACGACCTCCAGTGTCTAATTAAACAGTTATTTGGCTCAGAACTATAAAGTAATTTTAAGTCTTTAACTGGGTAAAGGTTAGACACCCGCACTTCTTTGTAATCTGATTGCGTGCCCTTTTAGCAGTAACAAAGCCAAATACATCCTGAAACTAAAACAAGTTGCTTTATTCATTTGTTTGTTTGGAGGAGGGGAGAAGGTCCTTTTGCTTTTGCGTGGGTATTTCCAATGAACTATTGTCTTGCATTTGTTCAGATTGCTAGTGCTGCTTATATAAACAGCCTGACTGCCGAATGCATATCCATGGTAACTGACTTAACACAGAATCAGACTGCAGTGGTGTTAACTTGGTGTCATTAATGTCAACGGCAGATCTCCTACTGATTTCAGTGTTCCCAGTAATGCTACTGTTCTTACAAATTGCACACGGAACCCTAACTACCGTCAGTGTTGTTACCAGTTACTGAGTATATCTAAAAGTATAAGCTTAACAAGGTTTCCATATCAGAGGTTTACCTGCTCTCATTTCTATCTTAACATCTCTGGGACACACATATACCATGTATCTGATATACATGGAAGCATCTTGTTCAACTTGAGACGGACCCTGGTATCACTTATGCTCCTCCTGTACTTGCAGACAGTGCTGGATATATTTTTGCCATTCCTCTTGCCTTTGAGACTGTTCACACCTCCATACCTTCCAACTGTCCAATTAGTATCTCACGTTCCGATGCCTCAAGTGGTCATCCAACACAGTCATTTATTGATTGCATTATTTATGATGTTGTCGACGCCCGGCTATAGCATTAACTCTCATTATTCTTTCCCAACTGCTCTTCCCTTAATCCAGTCAACGACGAGAAGCCTTGCCTTAAATTCAGCAATATATGAACTCTAAGCAGGTTGCTCCAGATGACCAATCAATTGCACAATTCAATAGCAATGACAAGGCCCTCTTCGGAGGCATTACAGCAGAACTCCTTATTGTTCTTTTACCGCCTTGCATGCTATCTATTCAATGACGTCAGCTGCCTTTCGCTGTTCTTTACTCCATACTGTCCGTCTGAAGGCTCTCAAAATGATTTTTTATAGTGACTTAGGGCATATAACATTTCTGAATTTCCCACAATGTCGTATCTTAGTTCACTAATTTTCCAGTATATCTGCCCGCATTTCTGCTTTCATCTGACAGACAAACTAATATGCCTATGAAATTTGTGTTCGATAACCTCACTGGTAAGTCTAAGTACATGTCAAACTTTTTTATTGTAGATAGTTGGTGATTTATGGCCACCCAAACAGCACCAGTACTGTCAACTATTTAAATGTAAAGACATTCTTTTGGGCAGAAAATAAATAGAATGGTTTCAAGAAACTAGAACCTTGCTGTATTTTCAAGGAACTTCTGCAAGGCATAAAACATTGTGCAATATTTAACCTTCACATTTGCCCAAAATAGTCCAGGAGCAGGTAGGAATACCATCAATAAATTAACCCTAATTAAAGAAAACCGTTGTGTCCTCATTGTTACAAAACTACAGGCATTATAAAATAGGCATACCGAAAGCACAGGTTCGTTTGATTCATAGCATCATGAATTCTTTGCGTTTGCAGATCTGAGAAGCTTTCAAAATATTCTGAAAGGTATTGGACATAATTAGTAAGGGTTTTGTGCATCTGATTGTATATCAGAAAAGATATCAGTTACCCACTGTGATAGTTGCATGGATAGTAATAAATACGTTGTTTATGAAAAGTAAAGAATGTACCCATATAAAAATGTATTTTTTCTTCAAAAGCTTTTTATACAGGTAAAAGCCTAAAGTCAAGTTTGGTTTGAGATAGCGGTCAAGGAATTACAGATTAGAAAAATTTATTTTACACTGCCACATAAAGCAGATCCAAGCACACAAACACTTTTTTGGATAGACTTGATTTCTACTGTGCCAGACCCAATCCTGTGGGTCCCAAAAGTTTCTGGAATGAAACTACATAATCTTAAAGTCCTTCTATGAAAGACTATGACATTACCTGCCAGAAAGTAATGATAAATAGGATTTATAAGCGACTTCAGTTTAGCCCACTAAAGAACAGTGCAGATAGATACCAGCAGCAGAGCTGCCATTTTCACAGAGGATAAGCAAAGACAGGTCAGGGAGCATTCTGTTGTCAGTGAAGAGACCGCACCGATAATTAGACTAATGAAACTCATTTTCTGTGCCTAGTTACAGGGGACATGGAAAACAGCTTCCTTCTCTGCTCTTTATTTTCTCAAACAAGCATTTACCTTTTCTGGAACCAAGAGTACTTTATGTCATGAAGCTTTTATTTTAGAGTGTGTGTATATATGTACGTATATATGTTTCTGTTTCAGAGGAATATTAAAAGTGAAGGCATAAATATTTGCAGGAAGCATCCTGATATACAAAAAGAACTGCATGGAAGATTCAATACATACATCTGCTTCAAGATTCTGGTAAAGAATTTGGGCTTTGTTTTCAGAGTTCCTGTGTAGCTCCAGAACTAATAGAAATTATAACTTCGCACTTTGCGAAGCACCTCCTCTGTTTCCACGATGGAGAGAGGCAGAGATCATGTTCAGAGGTGGACTCCAGTGGTAGGTGAATCAAATTAAAACATTTGTTTTGGTGAAGCCCAATTACATGTATCATCTAAATAAGCCCCTATATTTAGCTGCACTAGTCACTATACAGGGTATTTTTCTGTAGGAGCATATTAAGATTTACCAGAGTTTTACTAAGGAAAAGCTCTTGGTAAAAGCCTGAAAAGGATATTGTAAGGATCTCCTCAGCCTATGTTTTTTTTTCTCAAAATCTCATATTAATATTTCAGTAATAAGTAAGGAAACCAAATTAATATTCTGTAACTAGGGCAGGTGGGAAAATATACAAACACAATGAAGACCAAATTCTTCAAAATATAAAGCACATGGAAATTTCTAGCATAATAGCTTTAAAGCATAACATAGCAAATACAAAGCCATGTTTAGTAACAGTGTAATAACAAACACAAGCAATTTTTAACAGGTGCATTCTAAATGCAGAGCAAAACACTGTCGCCCTAAGTGTGGTGGGCTTTAAGTGTGATTATCTCAAGTTGTACTGCCTTGGCTAAGCTAATATAAAAAAAAGAACAGTTTGCCAGAAACTATAAAAAGTGAAATAAGTGGAATTCTGAGTTGTTTCTATCAATACTAATTATGGGACTGTAACAAAGCTAAATTAGTGGACCCTATAGTCAATATTTTCAGAGTAGTCTGGGGTTTATGTCTTAATTATTGTCTTCTTTAACAGAACAAATTAAAGTTTCAGTGTTGTGCTGTAGTCTTACCCTTTTTCCCATTACTCCTTCAAATTTTTTTCTAGTTACATAGGTTTTTCCTACTACCAAGATATCTGAGGAACATATAGTTAATCATCTGAATCGATTTCTACTGGAGCTACAGTTCAAGTCGCTTATGCCTAAAGAAATGTGTTATAGATTCAGATATACAGATATAAGAAAGAAAACTTGAAGAGCGAACTTTGAGTGTACTTTCTAGTGATAGCATATGTTTGTTTCATTGGAGAAAGTTTTCTACTTATTATACATTTTCAACATGAAAAAAATTCAAGAAACCTCTAAATACAGTCCGTCTTTTAAAAGTCAGATAGATCAATCTGTTAAAAAGGTAACTATATGAATTATAGATACAATTTTCCAAAACAGATGGTTTCCTGATCTGAGTTCTGTTTCCAGTAGAGCAATTACAAAAAAAGTTGGAAATTCATTGTACGTTTACAAACAATTGGATAAAACTCAGTAATTTGGACTATTGTGAAAGACAGTCTCTTCCAGAGATGCATAAACATTGCTAGGAAGAAGCTTTCTAGAAGAATGGTCCAGAATCCTATCTGCCAGTTTTAGGAAAACAAATGCAAATGCAGATATATTGACTAAAATGTCCAATCTTTTTGAAGATACTGTGCATTGTAGTGATAATAAATAGACTCAAATTAATTTGCATTGTTCCACTGATATTAATGAAAATTGAACTAATTTTTTTCAGGATGGAAATCATTATGTAGTTCCCCATGTAAACTATTTAGCGCTCTATCCACTTGGTCCTGTAGAAGATCAGCCTCAAATCTAGGTAAAGTTTTTCACCAAAGATCAGATAATCTGAAGATGTTTTTTTATTTAACACCTTTTTTCAAGCAAATATTTTTCTACCTGCTATCTGTAACGTAAAAGATAAAGCTGAATAGTTACGAGCAATTACTAAAGTCTAAAATCTCTATGTCTTTTCAATAACTCGGTTCCTGAAGAACAGTGTTACTTTCTATAAGACAGACACAGTCAAAGAAAACAGACCTAAGAAGAAATATCTTTAAAAAAAAATAATCAAAATGTAATCTAAAAATCTAAAAGCTTCTTCTTCATACATCTCACAATGTGGCTTAGAAGCTGTTACCACTCAACTATCCAAAGATATCTTCCTTATTTTAATGATCTATTAAAAACTCCTGATGAAAAATAGGTGATATTTACAGTAATTTTAAAAGTTACATAAAGCTGTTGAAAATGATAGCAGTAAACAACAATCAGTGGCTGCCAAAACCATACTGACAAAGGAAATATTAGGAAGAAAAATAAAACACAGGGTACAAAACTCCCATTTCAGTTTTGAAGATAATAGATGAAATATTAACCTTGGTCCCACAGCCAGCATACTCATTTTTTAAGGATCTGAGCCGAGACAAACAATGGTAATAAATACAGCTGTTTCTAAGGCTACATATAGCAGACTGATAACTCTCGTTTCCAAATATTAAATACTACTCTATAAATTTTCTATTGAATCTTCTTACAGAAAGGCAAGGACATATTCTGAGAGGTGTATGTTTTGATATGTGAGGACAGAAACAAGTTGATGATGTGATTGTATTACTATGTGATACAACATCTTTTGTTTTTGAAAACCTTTCAAATTTGCTTGAGTTTCTTGATATTTTGCCTTTAGGAGATGGAACTGAGGGGAGAAAATGGCCATAACGCTGACATAGAGCACATTTCCTTCACCATTTTCTTGGGCCTTGTAAAAAAGAAAGTTTTTCACAAAACAGAAAGCAGTGGTTATAAATGCAATGTGAATCTTCATAAGCAAAAAAAAACCCAAACCCTCCTGTGAAGAATAATTATAATTTTTACAGTCATGACAATAACCCATTAGCTTAGAAGACAAAACTACAAGCTAGTCATACTACACTTTTATTGTCAGGGTATGAAGTGGAGCAGGGAAATACAAAATTTTCAAACTACATTCACGTTCAAATCAAGATTTGGTAGAAAATTTTTTTTTAAATAGTGGTTATCCTTAACTGTCAAAACGCTGCTTACGTGCTGTCTGGAAAAATTATCATTCATATTCATTTGTTGGTATTTGTCCAACTCTTCACAGGCAGGCAAAGAGACAATGTTAAAAATAGAGTCAAACTTGGTTTTTTGTCAATGGTATTTATTGCTCCTAAATACCAATATGCATACAAGTTTTTCCTCATTCTTAATGCTGCTTGCAGATTTCGCAGTGCTGTGTTTCAGCCTAATCCTTTATAATTTCAGCATGAAGAGTTAAATTTCGGAAGGGAAAGGGATCTCCTGTTATGAAGAAAACAGTATATGTCTTTTGATCTTTCAATTTAGTGATATACATTATTTTTCTGACATGCTACAACATCAAAGAACACTATTCTACAGAAACCTGACCATCACATTTCAGAGGACTTCTTTGCATAATGTATCTCCATTAGTGTTTCCATACAAGTTGTCAGTTATGACAGTTAAATGCCTTCATACATTTCTATCACTTCATGTAATGAAATGTCAAAATTCCTATGCATACTGAAGACAAAAATGTACAACATGTAATGTAAAATCAAGACGTGCACAACCATAGCACGACAATATTCTATAAAGAGGGGTAGCTGGTATCAAACTGAAATCTAGAAATTACAGTCTCTTAGGTATAATGGTTTCATTAAAATGTTCAAACAGTGTCTCCAAAGCTAATTTTCTTTCCAAAGTACCCATGCATAGAAAGTACAGCAATAAGACATCCCTCTGCTATGCTTTTCTGAATAGCAGATTAACTGCAGAACTAGAATGATGTCAATTTGTTTCAAAATATTGCAGTAAAGCTTTTGAATGGATGAGCAATTACTAACAGAGGGTGCAATTATAACGGGAGTCACAGGGAGTGCTTTAATATAGTTCTTCTCCTATGTACAAGAAATAACAAGAAAATGTAATGAAAGAGGAATAATGAGACAGCTGGGTTTGACAGCACCTTGGCAGCTGTCACTAAGAAAGTAAGTAAGTGCATTAGTTCAGTGGAGTCCATTCTTCGAGAGATCTCCTAAAGAAGGATGAGGAAAATTAGCATCTTGTCAGAGGGTAGCTGAAAGCATAACCAACTGTGGCTGCACAATATTTACTTGAATCAAAATAAAATTTAATTTTTATCCTAATTAACACTTAAAAGACAATCATTTGGGCAGTTTTAACTGGAAAATACTTGCATTTTTTCCCCCTTCTTATCCCAGATCCCCAGCTTGGTTTTTGTTAAGTCTTTGGAGATGATATAAAAAACTTCTTACTTGTGACCTCTCTTCCCTACAAGCTCACTCAACAATTCACTCTTTTGTTTCTGAATGAAATTTTTACAAAATGCTTTTTGCCATTTGTCACATTAAGGTGGCTTAATACTATTTCTACACTTAAATAGGTCCTGCCTGGAGCCAGCTGGTCTGCCTAGACAGGTTTGGGAGGAAGAAAATTAAGTTTCAGAAGCAATGGGCCAAATTCTTCTTTCAATTATCCACTGTAACCTCATTACATGCAAAATCAATGATACAATGTGCTCCCATGTTTTGCTAGTAGAATCAATATAATTGTCTTTTATGGTATTCAAACGCTACAGATATGGCAAATGTTTTTATTGAAGATAAACAACTGCAACAAAACCCCCAAACAGAAAAAAGCCTTATCCAGGCTACTGCCAATGTTTATATTTTGAACAATGTTGTTCTTAAGTTATCAAAAGCTACATGAAACAAAATTATGAAATCAAACTGTACTGTGTCCAGTTCTGGGCTCCTCAGTACAAGACAGACACAAACATAATGGAAAGTGTCCAATGAAGGGCCACTAAGATGTTTAAAGGACTGGAGTATCTCTCCTACGAGGAACGGCTGACAGAGCTGGGATTGTTTAGACAAGAGAAGGCTCAGGGTAGGGGAGGATCATGTTAATGTGTATAAATACCTGAAGAGAGGATGCAAAGAGGACAGAGCCAGGCTCTTTCACTGGCGCAGAAGCAGAGGCAATGGGCACACACTGAAACAGGAGGTTCCCTCTGGACATCAGGAAAAACTTCTTCTTACTCTGAGGTTGACTGAGCCCTGGCAAGGGTTGCCCAGGGAGGTTGCAGAGTCTCCATCCTTGCAGATATTCAAAAGCTCGTCACAGGTAGCCCTGCTTGAGCAGGGAGGTTGGACCAGATGTCCTCAAGAAGATCCTTCCAACCTCAACCATTCCGTGATTTTGTGATTCTCTGAAATATTCATATACTTGGTACAAAACTGTGGAAAAAAGGTATGAACGAAAGATATCCAACAGCACAAGCTGTTTCTTCAGCACACTACTTCTACACCTACAAAGTAACCAATTCTGTTTGGAGTGTCTCTGTCTAAATAACTCGCTCAAGAGAAGGAAGGTAACAGCACACCTAATCTGATACTATACTTTAGATTTGAGGGGTTTTATTGGAGGTTTGTGGGGTTTTTAACAATTATTTACAATTTCAACTTTATAAACATGAAAAATCATAGAATCATAGAATCATAGAATGGTGGGGGTTGGAAGGGACCTCTAGAGATCATCCAGTCCAACCCCCCTGCTAAAGCAGGTTAGCCTAGAGCAGGTTGCACAGGAATGCATCCAGGCAGGTTTTGAATATCTCCAGAGAAGGAGACTCCACAACCTCTCTGGGCAGCCTGTTCCAGTGCTCTGTTACCCTCACAGTAAAGAAGTTCCTCCTCATGTTCAGGTGGAACTGCCTGTGTTCCAGTTTGTGCCCAAAAATCCCTTAAAAATGTATTCCGTCTTTATTTATGAAATAGAAAAACTTTTTTTTTTTTTTGCAAAGGTGCAGACAATTAAATTGGAATTCTTGAATAGTCTCACTGTTCATAGAACTGTGGATTCCAGTCCACTCAGCTACCTGTATAAACTATAATCATCAGGTTTCAGAGCTTCAACACGGCACTTGGCTGTTCATTGTCTTGGAAGGAAAGTCAGACAGAAGTTTACCATCCAAACACTGGGTATCACAGTTGAGATTTGTTTGGGTAAAAGTTACAGCATCAGGTGCAAAGTACTATCAGCATATCTATATACACTACAGAAATGACCCTTTTTATTACCATCTGGAAGTATGCCTTTTGATTTTCTCACATATGTAAGTTTCTTGGCTCCCTATCACTGGTTGGTATTGTTACTGTTGCTATCTGCACGAGCAAGAAATACTATTTTACCATTAATTCTGTAGTTATTAATACAAGAAATAATAATAATAGAGAACCTATGAGCATAAGAGAGACAGACATGACTCCATTGTGCTATGCACTCTAGAATTGCAGGACGAAAGTATGGTGACTCCCCTAAAAAGCTTTAAAAGGTCTTCCTCTCTGCACTTTCATGTTGTAATTCATACCTAATTTTTACTCTGTAGAATAAGAAAAATATTCTTAAAACATGCATAACCATGGCAGAAATCTAGAGGCAGAATTAAAGCACAGGAGTATTTTCTTCCGTATCTCATCAGTAACGTCTTACGTTTCCTCATTGTTATACTACATACATCCCAGAGTAATCCAAACAGGAAATTAGGTCTTCTGGCTTTCTCCATAATTTTTCAAAAGAATCTGTGCATGAGAAGATAGCCTACTTCCTAGACTATATTAACACATGATAATTACATTTTCAAAGCAAAAAGGAGCACATGTCCTTTGTAGTCTTTGATGGTAACTTTAAATTGTACTCACTGCTTTATAGCAAGTATCTCACTCTAACAAAAAATAAAGTTATAGTACTGAATAATTGTTCACTGCTTTCCCACTTCAAAGTGCTTTATAAATATGATCTAATTCATCATAATTTTCAGTACTCAAGGGAATTGGGTTCACAAGAGCAGAGATAGGAAAAGCAAGGCAGACAGGGCTAATGGTCAAATTCCGTAATTTTTGCCCAGGCATGTCCTTGCTCAGGATTTTCCTTCAATAAAAACTGAATCTAAGAAAGGAGGTAATTTTTTTCAAAATCAAAAACTGTAGCTAGAACTGCAGCTCTCATGGATTTGGTGTTTGGCGTTTGGTAATAGCACTTTCAGAAATCTCTGTAACTCCACATAAAACCTGAGGATAAGGACATTGTGCTGGGCCCTGAGAATTTGCACGCAGCTGTTGTAAATTTCTTCCTCTGTACCATAAAGCAAGTAAGCTCCTACAGACTTCTACTACCAGTTTTGGCTTGCTTTCATCTTCCTATAAGATTAGGCTAGTTGGCTCACATTATACATGGGCCCCTTAACAACCCCTTCAACTTCTGCTCCAAAAGCTTCCTATCCTGCAACTGCAGAACACTTCCTTGCTATCGCTGCAGCATGCAGACACAGGACTACCGTGGATCCACGGATTTGAAGTCATGCACATCTATCTAAAGGGAACAGTATTATTCCTGAGGATTTAACCACACAACAGAGGAAGTGTCACTACCATGATTTGCCCGTCTCTATCTATAACTTTATTGATCAGTGAAAACATGAATCACACTGAATCCCAGAATCACAGAATGGTAAGTGTTGGAAGGGACCTCTGGAGATCAAAAATTACCCCATTCATCTCTTTGCATGCTAAATGCTTGATTTCCTCATAACAGTTGTAGATAATATGGGATCACCTAATTCAGAGGAATTATCCCTCAGTTTGCTGAGAGTAGCTAA
>VZSC01013110.1:45846-60208 GCA_013398225.1 Steatornis caripensis | reverse complement strand
AGAGTAGCTAAGCCAATAAGTAGCTGGAAATATGGAGGAAAATGAATGGGAAAAAATGCATCCAGCTTTGTACAGGAATTATCTAAACTAAACCAACCCTAGTGCAGGATGTTCTCACCACTTAAAATTGGATTAACTGCTATGACCATAAACAAAGTCATTGTGTTTTATTCTAATCCAGCAGGAAAGCACGTATTAGTACTGTAAACCACTTTTTTTTCATGAATGTTTGGCCACTAGACTACTGGCATTTTATGCATATAAGACAACACATGCTGGCAATTTTCATAAATGCTTTTGCCGTCTTAATCCTTATACAACACTCGAGCATTTCTGTGATCACGTTCATTAGCCTTAGAAGACAAAACTGTGTTTTCGTTTACCAAAAAAATGTGTGGGGTGGGAGATAACGCCATACAGTGGTGCTGGAAGATGTCTGCTACCAAAACGCTTCTCCTTCTAGGGAACTAGATAAAACAGTGGTATTGGGCATATAATAATTTGATCTATTTGTTAGTTTCAATAATGCCATATTTTACTCTGCTTGTAGCTCATTTTATGTGCTTAATGAGCTCAGATGTAAGTAGATCAATAGCACATACTGTGTAAGTGAATTAGCAGCAGTTAAAAGGTCAAAGTTTGGATCTGATCAGGAAAAAAAAAAAGAGACTCTTAAAAATGACCATATGGCATTATATATATCTACTGTATGTGTCTGGCTATCCTGCCAGCTTTCCTGAAGCAGGGAAGCCCCACAAGTCACCTGGATCATCCCGTTAAAGCAAGCCATATTGTGTAGGGAAAGAAGCAGGTCTATAAAAACCACAGGATTATGTCACTGCTGTGCAGTTTCAACTTACTATCCAGAAATTACAATACACAAATGACTGATTAATCACAAGGATACAACACTTGGTAACATGGATTCAACACGAGAAATCCTTAGCCGGCGGTGCCTGGCAAACATGCCATGGAAGTGTGACCACCAGCTGGAGTGAGACCAAGTCCCTCCTCCTCCCTGCCCCACAAGCATCCCCAAAATACAATCTTCTTCCCCCTGGGTCTGCCCTAGCTTGTCGGAGGGAGGAGCGCCATGAAGGCTTGGTGGTGTCTCACTCTGCATGGCTGCATGGATTGCTCACTGCCTGGCTCTCGCAAGGGTGGGAGAGAGTCGCTGCCACCGCAGTACGCAGACATACGAGATGGAGCCTTAGTGCCAGGGATGCGTGAGAGAGGAGTCGCCACCAAGTTCCCCCCGTGCATGAGACTGAGGAGCATTTTGTCCCAAAATACCCTTTCCACAGGCAGTAACTTTCTTGAACGAAAACACTTGTTAATTAGCAGCCACCTCTTTATTAGTAATAGAGCTAGGAAACGAGACAGGAAAACTCAAAAGTTTATTCTATTAAGCTGTAACGTAAAAAGCCAAAAAAAAAAAAGAAAAAAATCATACAATTGAGTCCTGCCATTGGTTGGTGGTGGTTTGGCTTTGGCTGGAGGGAACATGTCCTTGTTTTTTATTTAATGTACAGATTTATCTCAGTTGTAGTGTTGCCATGATGTTTTGTACAGAGGAAATCAATTGAAATGGTTTACTTATTTGGTTTTCTTGTTCCTGGAGAAATGGAAACCTGGGCATGCCAGTGCTGTGCTAATACGTGTAAACCACAAAACTACACTGACTGAGGACAACAGCTTGCACTAACTGAAACAGACAGCAGGCTACTTTCATTATCTGCCCTAAGTGAAACTAGAATACTGAGAAGCAAGAATAAAAAGTGAAAAGTTAATTAGGAACTGATTTTATAAATCTCTGTGAGCAGTCTGCTAGTCTTCACAAACAACCAACAATCAAATGCAAAATACTTTTACGAACAAGGGTTTGCAGGATCGGAGCAAGAGATTTCAAACAATGGTAATGAAAAGGAGTAAGCTAAGGTGCTATTAGCAGAAAAAGGAAGATTTGTATAGTGTATCTAATTATTGTAGTCTTGATTAGATGTATTAAAACATTGCTGCTGTTTAGCTTATTGTGGTTTTTTCCCTTTTGCCGTGTTTTTCCTGATAACATACATTTTTTACATTGAATATAAATTTTAGGGAAAACACAGACAATCTATGATTCTAATATGCATTATTCCAAGAATATACTAAACTTAATTTAATTGCTCTTAATAAAATCAAAGAAGGTCATCAGAAGGTTTAGGAAGGGGGACACTAACAGAAAAATTCATCTAAAATGATCCAATCAATTACTTTTCATCAATCACACAGCTGGGAGCAAATCTGTACTATTTGGCTCAGGGTAACATTTGCTTAAGCCGTATCCACATGCTCAGTGTTGAGCGCATGCTTACAAGCCTTGGTGAACAAATGTTTAGAGACAGAAAACTGAACCAGGATATCAGTCTTCCCTGTTCCTATTCCTACAGAATTCCTTCAAAAGATGAACTAGCTGCCAAAAGCTATGCCTAATTATGGAACTTCATACCAAAGCAAATCCAGCTTTGAAATACCTTGTCAGATCAAAACCATCACAAAGTCATGATGCAAACCATTGATCACATGCAAATGCCAGCTGCTGGTTCAAATGTGTTCAAAGGGAGCTTTTGACAAATTAGCTTTACCCTGGCAAGCTCGAGGACTGCTCAAATATTGTCTGTCCACTGCTGCCCATACAAAACCAGCATAAGAGCACGAGGCCAACATAAGCTCTGTATACGTGCTCTGGTTAATTTGCCAGAAATGCAATTGTGTGTCCATTCCTCATCCAGATTAAATTAGTACTCCTGGGTCACCCAGTAGCACACAGATCAGGTATTAACAATTGTGGGACGAAAGCCTAATTACATTCACTGTAAAATGGGTATATTAATAGTTCTCACCACAGCCAGAGTATAGAGAGGATTAATTCAAATCCCTATAAATCCCAGAGGCACTTTATCTCATTGTATTGTGGAAAATTCAACAAAGTAGTAATATTTCAGAACTTAATTTTTTCTACTTTGAAATTGTCTTGACAGGAATATATATCAATATTATTGTTCACACTACATAAGCAAAAGATAACAGTAGAAACTAGACTAGAAAATCCTAAATGATGTACCTCGTTCTGATATCTTCATTAGCCAAACTACAATTCAAAACACCTTCTTGACTTATTACCAAGGGGTTCTTGGTAAAATTCTCATTGAAAAGCTTTCCTCAGTAGGAACAAAAAACGATCCACTAGATATTCCCTGAAACATCTGAAACTTTACTTAACTCAAACCATGAATTGATTGGAAGCCTGTAAATGAATTATTACTGCAAGTGAAAATGGTGCACATTTATACAGTCGATGCTGGAAATGACTGGCACGGAAAAATGCAGAGTTTCTTTCCATATTTGAAAGATAAATAATCTGACAGCAACACTTATCCTGTTTTGGCTAGTCATCTTTGCAGGAGGATGAGCTACTCCACCCCACTTCAGAAGCTGAAGGCTACTGACTCGGTGCAACTTCCATTTTCCCATTTCTCTTTCATCCTGTTACATGAAACTACCTGGTTTTTATCCTATTAGCTAGACTCCATACTCTTGTAAATGCAATAAGGCAAAATCTCTACAAGAATTGCCTTCCCTTTCTGCATCATAATAAGAACTGCAACATCAAAGCTCCACCCCTCATTGCAAGTGTAGATCTACTTGAAGTCAAGTCTCCATTTGTTTCCAAGGTAACAAAGAGAAACTCAACTCCAGTCTGTTTCTGGATTTACAAGTAAAAATTAATCAAATGATAGACATATATGTCTTGCTTTCATTGCATATTTGTCAAAAGTTAATGATTGTACCAAGTAGAATGAACAAATTGAAATCTCTTTTGAATAAAGAGAACATTTTGGAATAAATATCAACAAAAGATTGCAAATGCTAAAATACATTTACATCCACAGCCCTACCTCTGTAAAGAGAGTACACAATTTAATGAACCAATTTAGGCATTACATTGTCTTACTTTATAGCAGCCATTTAGGATAAATGTGAATTCTGCTTCAACAGCTTGTGTGTAACAAAAAATACATTGGATACACTGGCTAACGGTATCTCAAAATATCTTACTATGCATTGTTCAGAGTTAAAGCTGGGAAACGTACATCAATGCTAGTGATTGTTCCATATTCAAAAGCCTTTGCAAGAATAGAGCATATTGCAACTTACAGACAAATGTATGATTTCAATTTGGGGGGAAGCAATAAGCTAATCAGAGCCAGAATAGAAGCAGGAACCTTTTTGCAACTCTTCGGACAGAAACATTTTCCACGGAACAAACAACTGCAAGTTTCAGCCTAGGCAAATTGCAGCATACTCCTAGACAGAACTCAGGGGAATAAATACGACTGCAAATTTTTCTTTGCCATCTTGCCATAGTTCTGATCTCCATCTTGAACCTTTCCCATCCAGTGCTACCTACCATTTCCCTTAACAGATTTCATTTCAGCTTACCTCAGGTACTGGCAAATCATACTCAATGTAGTAAATTTCCAAGTTAGCATCCATCTGATTTTAGCTTTATTTTGAAAACAACTGTCTCTGGTAGATCATTGGGTCACACCCAAAATCCAGTTCAATGTCTTCTCCCACCCAGATTCAAGTAATGTGATATTTTTCCTGAGAGAAAACACAAAGAAATGCAAACCTCCAAGTTGCTTTTGATACTCCTCAAACTCACAGTGCCAGAGTGACTACTGCTCTTTCCTACTTTCACTGTATTTTTTGTCTGAACTACTTCAGCCACAGAAGTGGAAAACAAGTAACTAAAACCAACTTTAATCAAAGCAATCTGAATTATACTCTCAACCTCACTCCCAATTTGGATAACTCCAGGCAAGTCACTTATCCACATATATAATCCATGTGGCTGTTTGCGTGTGAAGACCGAGCTCTACAAATCCACTCACATTTAAAAATACCTAAAGAGAAAAAATGTCTAAACAGGAACAGACCAGACAAATGTGAGTTACAGATGCCACGCTGCAGCAAGTAGAACGGGCGTCTGAAGAGAGGCATCAACAAAATTTTCATATATTCAATTACAGCTCTCCTTCATTTAACTATTCTTCTCTCAAATCTTCCTCCAACAATTATTTTCTTTCCCTTCGGGAGAATGAAGAGGACTATTAAATATCTAAGACTCAAGAACATATCTAAAACTGATTGTTCTGAGTTTTGACGGAAACCTTTGGTTGAAGAAAACGCCTTGAAAATTGACACTGGAGGACTCTGCTTGAAAACTTCAGCTGCAGCCAGAAGAAAATTGCTTCCTTCACATTCATACTGCATCCTAAGTAAAGGCTAGATAAGAAAAGAATACAACAAACTTAACTAAGAAGCTTAGCCAAACAAGCATTTCTAGTAAATCCTTTGGTGCTGTTTCATCTCTCCTTCTAGCCCAAAAGGTAATGAGCTGTCTCAATACCTACAAAACTTTTTGTTAAACAACTATTGTACAGAAGTAGAGAAATAGAGCTTTCTGATGGTCCCTAGTCTGGAAAGTGAAAAAAAAAAAAAAAGAAGTGTTTGGATGGAGGAGGCTTTTAGAGGTAGATGCAGGAGGTCAAAAGGTGTTATAAGCATGTAGAATGGGGGGTGCCTTGACAAATAAAATGAAGAAGCAAGTGGCGCCACTAGTCACTTTGGGCAGCCAGGCAAATTGGAAAGAATAGCTTATATTGTGGTCAATAAAGAATTCCTGGATGCTGACTTGAGGAAACCGAGAAATGACAAATTAGTGGTATAATAAGCTATTTCTCTGCGCTAAGTGGAAGAGAATCTGGGACTGATCCTTGATCTTGAAGCCAAGTGCTCACATGGAATCTGCCTAAAACCAGACCCTTCTCAAGAGGAACTGTGCTGGAAAGACAGATGTAGTTGTCCTGAACAGACCCAGGAAGTAAGCTAACCATAAACTCTGCAAATGTGGACCATGACGGCTGCAGTGTTCTTGCCCTTTTTAATTTATGCACTTATTCAGCAGCACAAACATTTCCCCAAAATGCAAAGCAGGATCACAATAAGAAGGGATTAAATTATGTTGAAGCAGTGTGTGTAGGAAAAGGCATACTTTTAGCAGTGAGACATGCAATTTGGTCGTGCGAGGTAAAAAATCTGAACAGGTCTTTATTAGCCCATTTGGAAGCCCCTCCCCAGTTTGACTTCAAATGGACTAATCTAAAAGGATAATGTATATATCTGCATGTCTCTATTTCTTCCTAATTTATCAAGGGCTAAGCTGTTTCTGTAGACTTTCTGGTTCTTGCAAACTAAGGCCAAAGTAAAATGAAAACGAGAAGTTCCAAGTATCGTCATGCTTGGGAAGCTTTACTGATTCCCTGGGGGCCCAGTGGGCACCGGACTGCGATACCACAAAATTTACTTTCAGTCAAAATCCAGGGTGAGAAACAAAGAAGCTCAACTCAGTCCAACCAGGATCCTGAAATGACAAAGAGGGACCAACAGCCCCAGAAGCACAGTCCTTTCCTGATTGCCTGCAGGTCCCAGTCTAATCAAATAAATCTTTTGCTATCCTGAGGAGGATACTGCACTATGATTTTCCTGCTTTCATTCACAGAAATCAAGGCAACTTTTTTAGAAGGTGATATATGCATAAGATGCAGACTGAGAGGAAAAATAAATCCAACGTATGTGTTTTTAAATATTTTAAAAATAACGTTCCCCTTCTGTCTCATTTACTGCAACATTTTCTCCCTGTCCCGTCTTTAGCTTAACAGCAGGAGGAACGAAAAAAGAGGGAAATGTTGGTCTACTGATCAAGAAAATCACCCTCTGTTGGCACAGGTATCTCACATTTATTGCTTTTTCCTGTGCTAGGCGGTAAAAAACAGTGATTTTACAGCTGGGGATTTCAAATATAATTTTGTTTACTTGTAATTCCTGAGATGATTTAGCTTTCTCCTTTCTATTTTGAATGGATTGTATCTTTCTGTCTCCCACAGTTGATATAATATAGCGTCACAGGTATTTCCCGCTTTCAGGCAAAGGCTGTTTAAATGTATTTTGCAAGCCTATTTAATATACGGCTTCAGCTGTGGAGCAAAAATATATATCAGAACTTGATTAGATTAATTTTTCAAACAGTTCTAGGTGAAACCACTGACTTCCTAACTTATAAAACAGTTTCTGTAACAGAAAATAAGAATTTCTGTGACACTATGGAAGTGATGAGTATGGCTTTAGAGGAAAGTCTGAGTTAAACTTTGCAACTTGGAAGGGGAATTGAAGCATTTTAGATGAAGCATCCTTACAGAAATTAAGAGAATTTAATCTTTCAGTATAGAATAAATTTTCTGTCAAGTTAAAAGCAAATCTTCTATTTAACTGATTGATTACACTCATTTAATAGTGTCATTCCAAATATTAGCAGGGTATATTTAAAAAGTTCGACAGTTTCTCTCTGAGAAATTCAGCAGAAAGTTGTTTCATAATAAGCACTGAGTGATTTTCTTTGAAATAAGTATAGAGTTAATTATGTAAATATACTTGTGTAAAAATGGTAAGTGATCAGAGCTAAGCTTGAGGCCTTTATAATACACATATTGCTGCTTTTATGCTGTAAACATAACTGCATTTTGGGCTGGCATTAATATACCATACCCTGCATTCTATATCAACTTTCAATCTACAGTTTTTCTTAAAAATAGCATTTGGGTGTGCAAGGACAAAGAGTTTATGCTATGCAGCCCAAGTATCAATCACGCCTGCTCTACGCAACCAACCAGGAGGATGAACACCTGCTTCCAGTACCAAAATGAACTCTACCCTGCATTGCAGTAGATGCTTACACATCTCGAAAGGGAAATAAAGGAAGATCTAAGCAAATTCCTATGTTTCAGCATACAGACTTGCTTGTAAGAGAACTTTCATTAGACCAGATTGTTCACAGGTAAATTAATATCAATATATGATATTAATATCCGCTTATTATCATATAGAATTACAATACATTGATATTAATTTTACGACCAGCTTAGTATTCAGTATATCCCTAGCATTGTGGCTCGCTGTCCCACTTTAAGAAAGCACCTAGAGTGACCTCTGTAAGGCCATATATTTCAATACAAAAGTGCAAGAGTTTTACACTGGTTTTCCAGTGGAGGGAAGCTCAGTTCAGTGACATACTACACCAACTGCTCACAAATACTCACCTGAAGCTATGACTTGGCAGGCGTGAGGAGGTGGGCAGAGGGAGGTGCAGCAGAAAGAAGGGAACAAGGGGCTGCTGTTTGGTAACGGGGAGGAAAGTCCAGGCAGGGGAAGGGAGTTGTCCACACTTCCGTAAGTTCGAGATACTCAGTCAAAGGCACCCTCTGCACCACCCAAAGCATCCTTACTGCTACGGCGACAAAAGACCAAGCTCCTCCATAACCCCTGCACTATGTCGCATGTCTCCTACTCCTTCCTCTGAGTCTCACCCAAAATCTGTCTCCCAACAATCTAACCTCTCAAGTTAAAAAAAGGTTTATACAAGGCAACTTGTTTCATTGCCCTGGACAGTGACAAGCTTCAAGTGACCTGAGCTTGAAGTAGAGCATGGGGTGTCTGTAGTGCAGCTCTGCTCCACCTGAAACCTGAAACACAAATTCAATGCTGTTTACCCAAGTGGAGGAGTGGTCTTTAAAGGGATCAGGATCAGGCAGTGCAGGTAGCTTTGATTTTAAATGTGAGAAAACATGAACAAATACATGGACGTGAAAGGAATTGCATGTAGGAACAATTTTAGGGTGTGTAATAGACTTACATTTCATGACTTCTGATTTTCATTAGTTACATACGCCCTTTGTAGTTAAAAGTAAAGTTTTATAGGAAAAAAAATCTAAACAAAAAGGTCATTATTTCACAATCAGATGGATGAGACCATTCAAATCTATGAAATATTTAGTGCAATTTGTTTTTCTTTGTCTTTAATACTACAAAGGTATAAACCAGCTTTTTTTTTTTAAATAGTGACTGCTCATTTCCAACTGTTGTAAAACAAATTAGTCTACTCAAATTTGACATAGAAGTAATTTTTTTAGTTGTCAAATAAATAAATTTTTAATTAAAAAAAGTTACATGTGTTTTTGATATTCTGTTACAACAACTGAAGCCTCTGTTAGTTTACATTTAATGGCAGTTTAAAGTCTAATGCCTAGCAGTACTTAGAAGAGAATTACTGGTTTGCTAAAAAAAAAATCAGCTCATAAGCCTGCCTTAATCAAAACCCAAAATCTGGCAACAAAATATCACTGTGAAGTGTCTGCCTTACATACTGCTGGGAAAAGGTTTGTAGCATTAATATTTCAAAATGAATAATTTTTTAGAGTTTCTCAATGATTAATAAGCTTGCCATTTTTAATTTAAAACTTGAAGCACACATTTGTATTCCTAATAATAAGTGAATGGAATATTGTAAGCAGTTCAAGAAAATAAATTATATTATTTTTTAATGTCATGTTCTCTGACATCATGAACATCACAGTCAAGAATGACAATGCAGAATCTGCCACGCTATGTGGGAAAAACAAACTAAATGCTTCTACATTGACTGAGATACCCCAGCGTATTCACAGAGCGTATTTCAATTTCTTGCTGCCTCATCTCTTTTCTTTTAGCAATTTTCGTTCCTGATAACAGTTTACATCCCTTAGCAGGCGCTATTGTGACAATTTCTATTACCAGAGATTATTACTATTCCTCTGGCCAAAAACTGTGCTTTTCTACGTAGGTTTTCATCCTAAACCCATCTCCATCCTATTTCTGTGCCCACTACAACCCCACGGCGAGCAGAGCGAGTGTCACCCAGTGTGGGGAAAGCGGAAGCGCCGAGTCTGTTTCCAGATGCTTCCCTCCCTGCCGCTCTGGCAGAAGGAGCGAGCAGGGCTTGCCTGCCAAACGTGGCAAAACTCTGCTCCCAGCTCAAGCGAAATCTTTGCTTTAGTGAAACCCGTGGCGCGATGCCCATCCTCTTCAGCAGATCCAGGCTTCTGGTTCTGCAGTGCTGATGGGGAAGGACGCAGCAGCCTGATAAAGCGAGGTGGGCACCGGGTGAAGGAAGCAGAGACACCGTGCACGTGACGAGAGGCTGTGAAGGAAGTCAGGCAGCGACAGATCTTAGGTCTTTGGTCTCGCTTGATGTGGTATATAAAGATGGATGATATTCACAGCATTACTGAAATTATTTATTGACGAGAGTAGGCAAAACAAGATGCTCACCATTCTATTTTTCTATATTATCTTACACAATTTATTCTTATGCCTAACCTGAGCCCTGTAACATTTCATCACTGTGCTCTTTGTCCCTCTTTACCCTAGCATCTTTTTTACTACATGTCATCCTCATTCATCATGTCATATTTAGAATGTAGATGGTAGGATCTCTTGGAACAAAGCTATATCTCACTGAAGCTTCTGAAAAGAGCCTGCAGCACATCCTTCTTTGCATGCAAAATAATGAAATCAATACAAGTTTATTTTCATTGTTCTCTTCCTATAGCAAAAGATGACAGAATTAAGTTCCTCAGAATCTAATACTCTCAAGATATCATTTGATTTTGCTATCCTTGGACTCTCTACACTTTGCAGAATTCCCTTCATTTTTTTTATTGCAGATCTTTAAGAGAGCAGTTCCTGCAAACCATTTCAAGGATTTTTTCCCCAACATGCACTCTCCGTTCCACATCATCTCTTCAGAAATCAGAATACCATCATCACCTCTTCCTTGGTGAGAGACTACAGAGCTGCTTGCCACCTGCCTCCTAGCTCACATCCCCTGTTAGGGTCCTGCCTTAATACCAGCCCTCAACAGGTTTATTTTTGTACTCTTAAGTTTTAACATGACACATCTCAACACAGCAAAAGCATTAAAAAATCTTTGTCAATTGTCCTGCCTTTTGACGATGTGATCTGGATTCACAGCCTCACAAAATGTATGGTGGAAAGGGATATGAAAATCATCTGGACGACAGACCTGTCCAAAAGCAAGAGTAACTGGACTTACACCAATTCTTGCCTGATCTCCAGTGGCCATGGAGAACGGGATACTGCTTTGCTTCTGTAGCAACCTTTCATTTACTTGAAGACTGAACACCATTCTTGTTAGCTTGCCAGCACTAACTCAGCTCATCTCCTGTGATTATTTTGCTACCAGGCTTGACATTTCTGGGCATTTTGGTGTCCTTTCCTTCGCTTGTTTTAAATGTAATTTGTTCTGCACCATTGCATCATATGTTTGATACTTCAGTGAAGAGTCCCTAGGGCAGATGTCAGCAACCTGACTAGAACAGTTTGCTAAACTGCAAATTTATTTCTCAAACCCAAGATTATGTTTATTGCCAGTCACCTTATTGATATAATCTTTAAATGCATTTGCCAGTGGAGCCTGGTTCCTGCTTATCTGGACCTCCCAGAGGGCCAAGAGCTGCACTTCCTCAGGAAGCAGAGTTCTCAACTCCTGGCCCCAAAGCTGCAGCATGACATCCAAAATCTACTCCTCTTCCATGTTATAGGTGGTGACCTCTTCCTAAACAGACTATTACTTATTCCAACCACTGCAACTGCCGTGGGACTTTAAAAATAAAGAGAAACAGTAGCTTGTAAACTGCAGAGGTGACTGGCAAACTCAGCATGCATAGTAATAACATTTCAACATGTATTAATTCACACACAAATATTCTGCAACTGTCAAAAAAATATCAGCACTTGAAAATAAATTTACAGGAAACTAGCAGCCTTTGATGTTTTCCATACTCTTAGATGACTACCCTAGCGTTAAAGGCCAAGGGAAAGTCTGTCAGCTATCAAGGTGGGGAGTAAAAGCTGCAGAAGAATACATTTACAGTGAAAATTAAATTATACAGAGTAGCACAGCAAAGATACTATAGGCAGAAGGGATTTTGGCAAATTTTCCCTCTTATTCCTTCAATATTATTCCCTAAACTACTGCTGAATTGCAAGGATGGTAGCAGGTTTACAGATAACCTTGCTCATGCCAGTTTGTTGCTAGATCTAATAAATTGTCTCTCTCCTACTGATTTGGTATATTAAGAAATATAAATTTGATTCTAGTTCTCAGTGATGTCACAAGTGAACACAAATAAAAATAACATAATATTTAAATTATCAAAAAGAATCTGTAAAAGTATTCTGAGAATTCTATAATAATTTAAGTAAGTCAACTATTGTTGCTTAAAGTTGCTGATTTCATAGAATCAGGTCACAGAATCATGGAATGGTTTGGGAAACTGTTTAGAAATGGAAGATAGTTTGAATGCAAAAGAGAGAAACTTTATTTTCAAAATCTCATAATTATGAATTTCATATATCATATTTTTCTGTAAAGGTCAGCCATGAAGCTACGGCTTATCTTCCCTGTCTCGTTCCCTCCGTTGTGTTCCTTTGCCAAGCATTCCAGGCAGAAGCAGTAAACAACTTCCCTACCACAGTATGAGCTGCAACGTTATTTTTTCAGGAGAGACCTTCTTTAAAGCTCTCATGGTTGATATGCATCAATGCTATAATTTACTCCAATAAATTATTGGATAGATTGTGAAATAAATTATAGAAGAAACTGGGTTTTTTACTCATAAAAACTTCAAGACTTTAATTAATCTTTCTGCTCTGAATGGTATGATACATCAAAATCAGAGATTTTCATGAATCCAACTAAAAGCAAAAATGTAATCAAGTTAAGCAAAATACATTAATAATTTATCCTGACTTAGATATTCTAGACTTTTTTCCTTTAATTTTAGACTTCTGACATGAGAAATGGTGGGTTTTTAACTATGAAACTCTTAGCAGGCAAAGTATTAATATTTCATTTAAAAATCTTTTGATAATTAGAGGCATGCTAAATATCAGTTGCCATTCATATCAAAAGTATTGGAACTAGCTTATTCTCTGAACTTTCCACTTCCCTACAAATGCTTTAAATATAAGAACAAAACAAAACTAAAATGCAAAACAAATATATTTCATTGAAAAATTCCTGTCCAACTACAGTAAAAAAAGAAGTTTCATAATTAAATTATTTCTCCTGAGAACAGTGAGAAAAGAAATCAGAATCTGGGGGCTGTTGGGAAGAAGCAGCCCCCGAAATGCTTTGAAAAACTGTATTCTCCTCCCATTGTGTCAGGTTAGCACTAAAACCCAAAGGTCAATTTTTTCACTTTCTGGGAATCTTTCCCATGTCATGCTGATGCATTTACATTTTACACAAATTAACATGTGACTGCTAGACTAGATAGCTAATGGAATACATGTTTAATAATGTGAAAGCTCAATAATGCTTAAGAGTGCTAAATGAGGTACCATCACCACATCTACTGCCAAAAAGGCTGCCAGTGGCATGTCAGAGACAACATACTTTCCAAATGAGTCGACTAGAAAACAACAGTGGCTCACTCTAGGAGGATGAGAAGATTCCCAGAAAAGAGGCTGCCTCGTTCAGTCATATCCTCCGCATCTCACAGAAGTGCTGCCAGACGGTTACCTTGTGCAGAAGACTACACGGGAACAGTGTAATACATCACTCACAGCTCCAGAGTCCTTACAAATGCAGCCAGCTTACCCAAGAAGAGACACTTGTAGCAGTTGCCAGTAGAATCAGTAGACTGAAATTAATCATCTGCCGGCTGAACTCGGTAGGAGGAAAAGTGTGCTAGTCAGAGGAAATGCAAGAGAGAAACACTTTTTGTCTGCCTCAAGATTGTCTTTGACAGTCTCATAGTCAACATTATTTGACAACTCCACAATACTCTTCAGCTACACCAAGCCTCAGCCACCACTTTTGAATGTTTACACAAGACAAGGGCCACCAGAGGACCTCCTCTTCTCCTTTTTCCCAAGGGTATAGGGAAAGGAGGAGAATGTAATTCCCACTGTCCCTTGTGGGGAGACTCTCACGGTTCCCAGTAGAGCGCGAGGGGTCTAGCAGAAAGATGAAGGAAACCCAGGACTGGTTTCATCACAGTCATCTTGTCTGATCTTGAGGAGTCAAGCTCTGTACCTAGTGACTCACTTTACCATCTGCTCAACATCATAGGAGTACTGTGAGGATAAATACATTATGAGTAGGAGGCACCAAGTTACTACAGTGATGAAGGCAATATAGTATGTTGGCTACCAAAATGAAGGTGTAAGTGTAGCTTACGCTACATTCTTCTGCAACAGTAGTACAGAAAAGCCAGCATAGGCTTTAGTAGGTGGTAGCTGCCACAAAAACCTGCTTTCCCAAGAAGCTGAGAAGCTGTATAAGAAATATTGATTATATTTAGTGATAAATTTACTCACCTCAGAAGAAGACACTCAGGTTCAATTCCCCACA
>VZSC01013110.1:16885-45740 GCA_013398225.1 Steatornis caripensis | reverse complement strand
ACTCAGGTTCAATTTCCCACACCATGAGCTGTTTATTTACATAAAGTGGAAGAACTTCAGCAACATAGACTAACCCACAGTCAGTCCGGAAAGTGCCCAATAGGTACTCAGTTGGGCTGGGCTGTACTTGGCTTCAAGATCTTCTTCTGAATAAGCTGAAATAAGAAATTGAATCCATGCCTTCTGCGCTCCATGACAACTGCTTTGTTTTTCAGTCTCAGTAATTTTAAGAAGTAACATTTTGATTTTTCCCTCCACAAAATATTTCTTTTTCGAATTGCGTCCTTGTTGCTTGTATCCTGATAAGATTTTATTTCTTCTGTTGTGAGGAGGGCAGCAAGGGCAGCTTTGAATGCCAGTGATAAATACCCCTTTGTACCCTCAACAACTTTTTAACTTCTACTATACACCACACAGCAGTTGCTTATTTCACTCTGTTACCGAGAGCATCTTGGTTGCTAAGGTATTTTGCTGTGGTGAAGACCACATTCTTCTCTCAATATTTGCTTATTATTTTTTAATTCCATGGCTGTCCTTATATATGTAAAAAGTATGAAAGAGCAAACTGCTGAGTTCTGCTGACGGCTTTCAAGATGGACTGTCTGTGATCAACAACTTACATCAATCCATGTCTCAACATTTTTATCTACAAAACCAATTAGAATAGCTGCCTCTATTCCTAGGGTTTGCTCAGTCTTAATCATTATTTGAAAAGAGTTCCGAGTTTGTAAAATTAAATGTGCTATGCAAATGAATAATATTTTCTTTAATCTTTCTGCTTTATTTTAAGTGTTTCCTTCCTTATTTGTTTATTAATGACTGTGAGATTATTGTTGGAAACTAATGAACAATTTTATTTCTTGCACATGGACTTCTTTAGAGACTTTCCAAAGTTATCCAACCTTTGAATAAGACTGAACTTTACTTTTTTACAACCCACGGACAAGCCACTGGAAAGAACAGCGAGCAAGCCTTGCTACTTACCAAGGTTGAGTACTAACTACCTAAATAAAAAGACGTAAATCCAACTTGGCCATGATGAAAGGAATTATTCCAAGGCCTCAACACTTACTCCTTGTCAGGCTGCCACCATGTGTAGACTACCTTGGCCCAGTATAATTGAATTACAGAGAGATTTACTTTGTGCCTTTTGCCTTTTTTTCCACCAACAGGTATCCGTACAGGTCTTTAAAAAGGACAGTTTTGAGAGGAGACAATTTACACAGAATAACAATTTCTGGTAATTTTCACAAAAAATGCATGTATTCTCCTTGTGGGTTTAAGCTTCTAAATTATATTTCTTTCTTCAGGGTATTGACTGGTATAATAATCCTTTAATGTTCTGTATTTGGAGAAACTTCATAATTTTCAGGAGGGATTAGGTAAAAAATTAATTTCTACTATGAACAGCAAAGATGAATCTTAAAATTTGAAACCCACATTTTTATTTGAAAAACAGATTGGCCAACAGTGTCGGTAACCACTCAGTCCTGCTGTGCAAACCTACGACATAGCAGTGTGAAACCTGTCACTCCAACGTTTATTTGTACTTCCAGGCACTCAGCAGGTGGTAAGGGCCTTAAGGCACCTGAGCAAACAAAAAGGGTATTTGAATTACCATTTCATGTAATCACTTATTTGGGCAAATTTCCATTTAATCTTAAAAAGCTGATAGCACTTTAAAAATATATTTTTCTGTCTTTTTTTTTTTCCAGATTACTTATCAGTAATGATAACTAACGTGCTCTTCTCCCAGTTTGCATTCCAAATTGCAGGTATCTGTCTATAGGCCTTGATAGAAGCAGTCATCTTCATGAGTAGTAATGATTTCATAAGCACCTGAAATATCCCTTCTATTGTACATAGAGCTGCTGCAAAAAATGCTCAAACAAAATACACAAAAAAAAAATGCCTATAGGTGATAGATCACATAGCAAGTGATCTGAGAGACTGACAATCTGGAAGAGGTTGCCCAGAGAAGTTGTGGATGCCCCCTCCCTGGAAAGGTTCAAGGCCAGGTTGGATGGGGCTTTGAGCAAGGTGGTGTAGCGAAAGGTGTCCCTGCCCACTGCAGCGGGGTTGGAACTGGATGAACTCTAAGGTCCCTTCCAATCCAAACCATTCTATGATACGATGATTCTATGAAAATTATGTACACTTCAGCTAACAGCTGATCTTTGTTTGCTCACAAAGCTTTTTTCTTTTCATCTTTATAAGCATCGTTTCTATATGCTAGGAAAAAAACCCAGATATAACTAGGATTGAATAAGTTGAAACACGTCAGGAGCTCGTGCACTACAACAAAAGCATCTTTGAAACCACAGCTGTTAATGATATGAGTAGCAGCAGGTCGATGAACAGCAAGGCAACAACAGCCTAATGTGGCCTACAGTGACAGTTTTCTGGGAAGACATCAGCTCTCAGGCCAGGTAAACATTTAGGAGCTGAGCAATGAAGGGTGATTAGTTAACTAACCTGACATCTAGGTCTCCCTTCCCAGTACTACACCAGGCAAAAGAGGACTTTAGCTGCAATGTTTAAATAGAGCAAATAAAAACAGTTTTAAAATGGATAGCATATGGCAATTTTTCCACATTTGTTTACATAGACTAGTTTAGTTCAGAACCTGGGGTATGTTAATGTGAACTAAATTAAAGTGCAAGTATAGAGGTCGTTATTGCTGGCTATCAACAGCTATCAGCAGTAAAGGTAACTGACCCACTCCTGCAATTAATTTTTGAGCTTCCCACCCTTGTGTAACAGGACCTGGGGCAGACCAATGCAGTAAAGCACTGAAAAATGTTCCTGCAGAGATATGAAAATATGCAGAGATTCTTCACTAGAGTTCTGCATTTGCTTTTTTGGCTCTTATGCATATACTTCCTAAGACATGTAGGTTTTTTGCAAGTACTAGGCTTTTTCTTCTCAAAAGTAAAGTTCAGCTCTAGATTTACCAAAACTTTTTAGAAACTTTTCTCAAATTTGTACAGTGAATTCAATGGAAAAACATCCTGAAAAAAACCTGTCCAGTTGTGCGTTTATGGATTTTAAATTAAACACATTTTCATTTTACTACAGTTTGTTACAAACACTTCAGTTTAACTCAAAAATTGTTAAAAAACACCTTGAAAAATAAATGAAACATTTCGAATCATCCAAATTATGATATTTTCTCTTTTTGTTTGTTTGTTTTAAAACTGCAAACATCACTTTGGGGATGAATCAAAAATGTTTATGATATTTTATAATTTAACTGAAGAATATGAAAATCAAATATTTATAGAGCTACACCTCAGATTAATACTTCTAGAACTTTTAAAATAAAAGGTTGAGAGACACTAAAAGGCGTGACGCATTCTGATTCATATTACTTTGCATAAGGGAGTTACAGACTCACATATAACCGAAGAATACATAGTCATGCCAATATTTAGCCTGTTTAACCATTTCTTTGCATAAACAAGGTATTTTAATCTCCAGTGCTATCTTCATAGCACTTTTCTCAATTCCTTTCAATAATAAACAAACCTCTTCTCTGCCTTCACTACAAATTCTTACATCCAAGATACATTCCATCCCGCTTAGTTTAAAGAGGAGCATTTAAGAGCACATTTCTAGCGAGTCATTAGTTCTTGCATGTTTTCCAGTAAAAGAACTAACAGTTAAGGTTCATTAATTGCATGAAACATCCTCAGAAAGAGGATAGCTGGAGCTACAGTTATTACAATTGTGATGGGAAAACAGTGGAATCTTTTTTATGGGTAAGTGTCATACATAAGGTGTTCCTACTAATAAGACAGAAAGGTTTTGGCTTTCACAGTTCAGACCAGCACACAATTCACAACAGCACAGCAAAATACAACAGAACATGACTAATTAATGGCACTGCGTTTACCTATTTTATTGTGAAAAAGCACTTTACTATTACTTACAGTAAACTATACAGCAGATATGTTATATAAAGGACTCAGCAATCTACACATTACTCATAGCAAAAGGCTGAGCTATAGATTAATTCTTTAGACAGTGTCTAGAAAATGTTAATAAAAGCTTTATATCCACAAATTGAAATAAGGCATTTCATATTTTATGTTGCAAATAGTATAAAAATATTCACTAGTTTAGAGATTTAACATTTTATTGGAGATACATCTCTGCCCTTAAAACAGGACTTCTTAAAAGAATGTGTCTGAGAAGCTTTCCAGTAGATGAATGAAAAAAAGCAGCAGGAAAAATATTTAATTTTGTAAAATACAATCTATAAAATATTCTATAAACTTTGCAACATGTCTTTTAATGTTTGTACGTTTTATACAATATTTCATATTAGATATCACTGAGATAGGTTCAAATGCATTTGTAAATGTGTATACTAGCAGACAAATGCATCAAAATGGTGTTATGCATGATATCTCCTCAAATTGGATCATCCATCAGGAGGGTATCTCCCAGTGGAATACCAAGAACTCTCCAAATTTATCAGTTTTGGTTCAATAATCCTCTGATATCAGATCAGTTATCTTTATGGAGCTGCTAGTGGCCCAGATTTTGTTCTCACCTGAAAGGCAGATACAGTTTGCATAGGAGCTCTCTAATTTTATGTGAGAAAAATCAAACCCACTTCTCTTACAATGGCTTTAAAAAAAAATCTGTTTAAATCCTGTCCCTGTTTGAAATATCAGAATTCTAAGGGATATGGCTCAGCTATTTTTGACCATATGATTTGCCATATGCTCACAAATTCAAATCAATAACAATGCAGCAAAATAATTTATTTTATAGTAGGCCTATGTCAGTCAGAAAATTACAAGTGTAATAATAAGGTTTTTTTCCAGCATTCATATACGCTTTTCTAAAGCACTAATTAGTCTTGAAAAGTTAACAGCAGCAAAGTGACTAAGAAAAAGTTGCATCCGTGTAAGTTTAATTGCCCAGTAGCTCCAGCTTTTAACTCGGGGGTTTTATACTGCATCATATAAAAGCCCAGAACTAATTAACCATATCAGCTCACTACACCAGCTTAACTGTGAAGTTAAGTATTCAACTTGTAAGGTTTTACCTGTATACAATTTTCATACATCACAGTAAGTACAGATTCACGTAACTTACCTTCAGTGCAAACTTTATATTTTAATCAATACCAACTCCATTTTTCTTACTTCAAAAATGTCATCCAACTTGCTCTTAACTCTTAGAGAATTCATGATGCACCGTTAAACTTGGGGAGGGGGAGTGGGCAGGATTGTTCTGATACATGGTTTTCTACGAAGAGACCTTTGTATGTTCTGCATTCATGGGTATAATATCAAGCAATTAATCCTAACTTAAACAAGCTGGGAATCTTGGGTTTCAGTACGATACTCACAAAATTTCAGGGCAATAATTTGAAAAGTAAAGGAAAAAATCAATTGGCACCACAGGCAAGGAATGGAAGTGTATATTAGAAGGGAGAGAGCAAGGAACCAGTATATTTTAATCTCATATAGTTTGACCACAAGGGGCACACACTACAAAGCAAGCATCAGCCTCCCCAGTGCTTAAGTGTACGTGAGACTGCATCATTAGTGTATTTTCCTTACAAATAAAATATGGAAGAGGAAAAAGTAAAAGGGAATAATCATACCTTAATATGACCAATAGTTTCAGATTTCATCTGAAACCAGAAATGCTCAGCTCATTTAATTTGCAGCAGAAAATCCAGGAACATTACTTTTCATTATACACATTTAATAACACTGGGATAAAAAATATCTGTGCTACAGTCTTGTGGAAAGCAGTGCCTTAGAAATAATTGTTGATTTTGAAAGATTCACAATGTACTGAATTATTTTGAGTGAAGCGTTCACGGCTGTGGGCGATTGCAACAAAACACATTCAATTCATCACATATCACTATGTAATACAGAGAATACGGTATTATTTATCTAAATATACAACATCTATCATTTTCTTTAATTATAAATGTGTATCTAAGGCTTTTTAACATTTTGTGTACATTTTAGCAAGCAAACTAAGAACAACCAGCTACAGCCAGTCCTCTAACACCATGGTGTCGGTAAAACATTGGCACAAGGCACACGTGTTTCTGTACACAAGGCTGCAAAAACAGTAATAAAGCAACAGGTATAAATCTGCTACAGATGTTCTGAAGCAAGATGGATAAAAAAAAAAGGCTCCGCTTCCTGTCCAAATTCTTTGCAAGACTGAAGTCTCAAACTACCATCAGTCAGTGCAAGTGAACCCGTCGATTACTAATGAGAATCAAAGCCTTAACACCCCCAAGTAATTCTTGACACTGTGCTGGAGAGCAAATTCTGAGACAGAGTAACTTTTGACGCATTGCGTGCTACTGAAGTAAAGGCTGGTAGCAAAATTTACAGATGCTGTAATAACATTTCCTGAGTCTGATGCAAATGTCTCGTTTGTCACTTAAAAAGTCTCTAAAACAATCAGATTTACAAAATGAAATTACTGCATATAATGTTTCAGCGCCTAGATTAGCCACGACCTTTCTTCATCTGATGACTTTCTAAACGTGATGGACATTGATCTGCGGTTCAAAATTGAAGAGAAGGCATTTAGGACTGGAAAGCATAAATTAAGCTAATTCAGATGTGGTGCTAAAGTAAGGTGTGCAATTTAATTTTGATAATCCTGTCAAAACATGATTCAGTTGTAACTGTACCTTCCTAAATGTGGGATGATAATTTCCTTTACAGGAAATCACTCAGAAAGGTTTCTAAGGAAACCAGGCAAGCACACCAAACTAATATCAGGTTTTATATGACAATGAATGCCACACAAGGAGAGCTGGAAGAGAATTTTGAAGCGAAATGTGAATAAAGATAAATCTAGGTTTAAACACTGACTCTGACGGAGAATTCTCTGCTTCTTACTTGAGATATCTCACTAGGTTAAGCAAAAAGAGGTAACCAGCACGTGAACAGGAACATGCACATGAACATGAACACGAACAGTGGCATGTGGGAGACAACTTATTTGGCAAAATCCAAATGTAAGTGAAGGAAGGTGAGAAAAGGAAAATGCAAATTATTTTAATGGCAAACACTTTTAGAATGGGCAAAGTAAGTGAAATGGGAGGAATCTCAGCACCGCAGTAATGACAGATGCTTTCGTGGTTTGACTACGGTCAGCTAAAAATACGGCTAAAGGAGACAGAAACTGCACGTAAGGAAACTACATGGGCATCTTTTTTCATGTACAAAGCATGTCCAGCCTGAACGCTGTTAAAAATCAGACTCCCAAAAAGAGAAAAGGAAAGAAGACATGCCTGGATTTTTAATTTTTCAAACTTCAGGGGTACTTGAGTTCTTCTAACACAGCCTTGAATGTCTTTAATTAAATACTCCTCTGTGGAGGTTGTTCCTTGCTTTTCTCTCCCAGCAGAGCTAAGCTGCTCCCTCAATGTCTAAGGCACGGGAGGGAGCGGGGTGGTTCAAGCAGTGTGGGGCAGTGACCAAGATTTAAGGTGTCCTGCTGTTTAGGGTGCAGGTGCAACATCTTTAAAAAAAAAAAAAAACAAAACCAAAACAAAACAAACAAAAAAAAAACAAAAAACAGGCTGGAGGCATGAGGTTTTTCCCCTAGATGAAGGCAGGGAGAAGGGGCAAGTGAAGTCATGCTTGCTGGGAACAGGTGATTGCACACAGCTCTGCTACGGCAGGTGCTAACCATGAATAGTAAAGAGGCTCTGTGCTCCAAACTGAGCGTCTCTTACAAGTGACAAAGAACAACTGATGTAAATGTTTGTGATTACACGGGAAGCGAGCTTTCCAGGCAGAATTAATACCTTCCATTAGATCATGTCATATTGTTGGGAAAAGTCACACTTCTGGGGGATGCAAACATTCTCTTGGGCATCTCTTGTTACATCTGGATTAGGGGCCAGATGGGAGATCACCTACAGTGCAAGGCAACTCACTGTCCACCCACCTCCCAGACATTCTTCCAGTTGAAACCGAGGTGCAGGATGGGGAGGACCATGGTGATGTATTCTGTACTTCCATGTAAAAGAACCCTGGAGTATGCCTTACTAACCTTAATAACTGGGAAGATCTCTCTGGTCCCACAGGTATAACCTAGCCTGCGATTACGTAGGTGTCATAGCATATCATACATATTGTATCATATCATATCATGTATTCTTCTAGATTTACATTTTTCCAAAGATATTTTTGAGTCTAGTGATGGGATCTACATAACCAAATGACAAGTTTGAAGTCCTCCGTTTATCCAGGATACAGTCTTGGGGTTTCTTTTTAATAGATTGTCACATAATTAAAAAAAAAAATCTATTGCTTTTTATATGGCTTTGGTCTTTCTTTTGCTGGGATACTAAGTAGCTAGTCGCATTTCAAGTTCCAGTCATAGAACTCTTTCTAATCTTTATTTAATATATGATTTGTGTAGCTGAACACCTTTCAACTAGTAGATGCATCAAAATCACCCAATATCATTATTAACATCTTAAGAGCACAGAAATCTTTGATTTACAACACTAGATAGCTCTTATTTCACGATAATTCATATACATTATTTCGTTTTCCATTGCTTGGATATCTTCATCATAACTGTAAGCCATCAGGATGCAATAAGTCATTTGCTTCAGGTACATGTCCTTTGGATTACTCTATTGTAAAGAGGTAAATGAAAAAATATTGAACAAATTATTTTATTTATAAGCTATTTTATCACATACTGTGAATGCAAATGGAACAAAATAATAAGGCTGCTTCAACACACCTCCTGAAAATATTCATTTATTAATCACATAGACAGTTTGTTTACCTTCCTTACCCAGTGGTGTGTTTGATTAGCAACCTACTGTTTTTGAGATTTTTGAGATCCATGCTGGAACTGATTTAGGAGTAAAATTATTTTATAAATAAAAATATCAAGATGTGTTTAATTATGCTTGGCAGATCTTTACCTAGGAATTCCTCTGTGCGGGTAGAAAAACCCTACATGCTTTGGGTGCAACCACCTGTGAGGTCTTAAATATATGCCCTTATAAACAGGGAAAACACGTACCCTTCACCTGAACTTTGCAGAGAATGAACCCTTTACCAATCTCTGCGCTAAAAAGCAGGAAACAGAACACATTTTGCTGCCACAGGTGAAAATTTTCGGTGAGAAGAAAGGTTCTGTATTTTTGCTTCAGAAAACAAAACAAAACAAAACAAAAACCAAGCATTTCCCTCTCTTGACTTACCAAAAGGGAATGCCTGTTTATCAAACAATCTGCAGAGGAAGAGACATTTATTTAGATCCTAGTGAAGAAGAAGGAAATTAATTACCCATTTTCTCGTCAATAAATCAAGCCCTCAAGATTTATGTCTGATCTTAAAGTAAAAACTACATCCTTACTTAAAGACAGTTTAATATATATTTGTCCTTTTGAAAGTTATTTTTTCCCCTTTGCAAACATATATATACACACAAAGAGACACATTTAATCGATATCTAGGCACTTGGTGATTTAAGATCGCATAGACAAAGGAGAAGAGGAGAAATTAATGTAAATCATAAACAGAGTACTACACCTCCTCCCTAAAAAAAGCCTTTAGGCAAGAACAATCAACAGTTTAAGTAGTAAAGGCAGATGCTGAAGGGTCACCTGTTTACGACCTTGCCATCATTGCCAGAATAGTTGTGTAGATATAAGGAGCAAGCCACTGAGCCAGATCCTGCTGTTCAAGAAATATGTTACACAGCCAGGTAATTGCTTTCCTCAGACTGTTGTACTAAAAGGAGGGGAAAGACAGACAAAAAACTAACTGTAATGCGTTATATTGCTTCAACAGGATGCCGTCAGAAAATGTTTTGGGTAGCTTTGTTTTACTGCCACAATCTGTAACTACACATTACTGCAATAAAAAAGTAAACTTTCAAAATCAGATTCCAGCAGTGTTAGACCATAAGCAATACTGTATGTTATAATGTACCATGAAGATCAACGATGTCACTTGGAAATGAAAGAATGCTATCAAAAGATAGTCAAATTACTGTATATACACACATTTGAGACAAATATCTGCATACTATACATAGAGATATTTATATAAACTTCAGACTTAGGTTATATTATTTTTCTTTTTTTCCTTTTCTTTTTTTTTACGTTTTACTCTACGTACTTTGACAAAGAGGATTCCTGTAGTATTGTTTCACGGCAGGACACTTTTAAATATTTTCATAAGACACAAAGCCTAGATGCTGATGTTAAAAAGGAACAGGTAAGGATCCAAAAAAAAGTTTCACTTCTTTTAAAGGTGTTCATGAAACAGGCTGAACTAACATCTTTCCTCTACCCTTCAGAAATCCACCACCGTATATGAACAGGCTGAGAGGCAACAGCACTTACAGGAATAAGTTGCTACTGGTCACTGCATTCTGTAAAATCCTGTTTATAACAGTGCCTAACAGTTAGAAGGTGGACTTTGAAGGAAAACGGATCTCCATCAGACTCCTCTGTTAGTAAAGAAACAAATGAGTAAGTTACGAATGTCACAGACTTACATTTTCACATTGGTGAACAATTTACCTAAAACACTATTTTAATCTGTAATACTGAATATGACCATTGAATCTGCCTATCCATTTGATGTTTTTCATAATTATAGGTCAAATCTTGTATATTGAAAAATAAATTACTTAATTTTGATAAAAAACAATTAGTGTTTGCAGGGATATAAATTATTAATATGAGACAGATTCATCGTATTAAAGGCTGTTTCTAAATTATGGATTTATACATGCAACATATGTCCAAAGGAGAAGCTCAGCCTTATTCTAGTGTCCTTGTTTGAAAATTTGAGATTGTCTTGCTACAACATGGTGAGATGCTGCTGTTTCTCTGTCCTGAAGAACAGATGAACATTGACTTAGCGTAGGTGTCATACTGTCACACTTACGGTAATTCATTGTTTATGCAAACAAATGATTTTATTATGGGTGGCCTTTTATCAAACGATGTGCTGTAATTTTGCCACAACAACACTTGTGGTTGTAGTCAGGTAAGTCGGAGCCTGGTATTGCAACAGGGTACCCAGGGCAGAGCTCTATGTCTACTCTGTCTTCAGNACATTGACTTAGCGTAGGTGTCATACTGTCACACTTACGGTAATTCATTGTTTATGCAAACAAATGATTTTATTATGGGTGGCCTTTTATCAAACGATGTGCTGTAATTTTGCCACAACAACACTTGTGGTTGTAGTCAGGTAAGTCGGAGCCTGGTATTGCAGCAGGGTACCCAGGGCAGAGTTCTATGTCTACTCTGTCTTCAGTGGCACGTGCATGAGGGATTCAGCACACCTGGTCTTTTTATTGTATTTTTCGGTCTATGCAGGAAGGAAAAGAGATGATTTCTTGGATGATCATTTCTTAGATTTGAAAAAGTAGGAAATAAGCTTTAGTGGCATTTAGGTGTTGCAGATGTAAATTGAAGAGCAAAGAGTAACACAAATATCACACTAAGTCAGTGAGTCAGGAACCAGTCATGGGCTTTGCCATGAAGAGCATCTATACATCTCCTTCATACATTATAAACTTCTCCCGCTGTTGGGTATCTGTTGAAAAATTGCACAAGCGCAGATCTGAGTCTGCAGACCTCGGACTGCAGTGCATTGAAAGCAGTAAAATAGTTCCTTGTTTGATTATCGAGACAGATATTCCAGACAGAGGCCAAACTTCTGGCTCTTTTTTTCCAGCTTCAGAGGAACAATGCCAGTTTACAATAGAAAAGAAATTGGCCTATTAAAGAAAAAGATGGATAAAGCTTGAAAAATGAAAAAAAACCTCTTTGCCTCTAATTTAGAGATGGCTAAACCAATTTAAACTAAAATTCATTTTCCAGACTCTCACAGGATGAAATCCCTTTCTAACAATTTTGTTGCTACAATAAAGCCTTGAAAAATCAGAACTTAGAATGGAAGCTGTGATAGCCCATTAACTACAGCGGATGCCACCATAAAATAGCAGGGAAGCTGTCAGTGGGAATAGAACTTTCAAGGGATTTACTTTTGTAGTTATATAAGAATATTAGATAAAGATAATATACAGGAAACCTTACTGTATTAATTTTACTTGACAGATTTTACTGTACCTGTTTTCTTTCAAAGTCCCTTTTCTCATTTCTTCATCAATTACCTTCTCAATAGGTGAAAACTCTTCAAACGAATGTACCAAACTGGACCATGATACAAAGATGAACTCAAAGAAGCATGCTTAAACCTGAGAACTCAAATAGCATTCTGGTCAATCCCATGTGTTTTCAAAAGCTAGCGCTGCCTTGCTGCTGGGACATACCTGACAGGACATTTCCAACAGATGACTGTGTTGGGAAGAACACATTGGGGTGGAAATGAAAGTTGCCTCCAAAACTCCGTCAGCTCCTCAGAAGTGGAAAGGTATCTGACCGTTTCTCACATCAGTAACCATCTGACTTGCAGCAAATGTTTTGCCCACTGTTGCCTTCCATATGGTATGAACTGTGCTGCTAAGGAGCTGTGGCTTTTCAGTCTTTCTCTGGTTCAAAATTAATACACTCTCTACAGTGAGTGGGCTTTTTGTTTATTCTGTATTTTCTTTTAGTTTTGTTTGGTTTTGTGCAGGCATAGGCCTCAACTAAAATACAAGGCAGACATAATCACACACATGGATGGCATGAAGCGCGTTGTCTCTTCCAAATCAAAGCAGAGAGCAAATCATCAAGACATTAAGTTAAATTAAGGGAATTTATAACTTGGTCTCTTGTTAAATTTTATCCTGTCTGCTCCACATTTTTGCAGCCTGTGGGTGGAAGGAAAAATAAATAATGAATTTACATTGAAAGCATACCAGAGTCATCACAGATCTCCAGAGGAAATGAGTTTACAGGTAACAAAAGCTGTTCGGTCTGTCTGGTTACAGAGGATATCTGTAGGAGGCTGAACCCAGGCACCAGGCAAAGACTGAGGTTCTAATAAAAACAGATGAGAGTCCCAATGGCGAGGGGTGCTCTCAGCTGTGTTCAGCCCACCAAAAGCACAGTTATCACAGTCCTAACTTTGACAGCCAATTTTTTAGTATAGAACCACGTAACAGCTTTGAAACCTAAATGAACTTCGAGAAAGTTAAGTTGTACCCTATTAATTCATATAGCTTTCCCTTTTCCGCATTTAATTTCCATCACGTCTAATCAATAACAAACTTCCTTCTGTATAAAAGGGCTGGGAAAACTGTAGTTCAAAACATGGTGCCACCAGCTTTAAATTACATGTACGTTATACATTACTCATAATAGAATTGATGGAAATGAATCTCTGAAATTCTATTATATTTGTATTGTTCTCCCTCTACTTCTGTTTCAACAGGAGGATCATCCTCTTCATGAATTTCCAATGAAGCAGATTCAACTGATACTTTTCATATTCTGTTGGGAAAAAAAAATTATTACTAACATAATGAACACTACTTTAGTGAGCATTTTTGGTGTTGGGTTTTTTTTAGGTATCAACTTCAATTTTAAAAACAGTTTAATTTTGTTTAAAGTTTCCAGCAAAAAATACCAAAAACGCATATTAGATACGTGGTTGGGTTTTTCTAAAAGAAAATATAAAAAGTGGTTTATTTTTGTTTTACATATTTCTTTTGCCAGCTTAGAGTCTCTTCTTGCCTTGACTCCCTCTTTGGCACTCAGTTTTGTGGTGTCATAGTAAAAATTGTTAAATTTATTTTTTTCACTGGCATGTTACCATCATCTATCTTTGCCTTCATAGGTTATCATCTGCACTATCTGTACTGTTTGTACTATCAAAAAGTGATCAGTGCAGTTTTCTCTAGCAGTAAGTAGTGCAGCTCAATATGGGTGAATTTATGGATTGAAGCATTGGGTGCTGATGTTCTGATGCACACTGTACATATGTTTTGGGGGACGAGGATTTCAGAGTAGGTCTAGCCTGATTGCATAGACTGAATGCCTATTAGCAGTTGAAGGACATCTTCCAATCAAATTTCATTCCAAAGAAATTTGGTTCACGTGCTCTGAGGCCATATAGTAATGTGAACCAAAGCTCAAAAACAAGATCAATCAGGAGATTCATTTCAAAAGGGTAATCTGGGTCAGAACTAAAATACTCAAACATTTGTGAAAGCCAAGTCCCACGTCCATGGTAGTAAATTATTTTAAAAAAAACCAAAACCAAACAAAAAACAACTTTTTGAGAAGGATTGATCTAATTTGGTTTTGGGTGTCAACAATTGATGTCTACATTTAAGCCAGAGATTTAAACTATCTTTATAAGAAATAAAGACCTACAGAAAGTCCCAACTTAAACATCTACCATAAATCAGATAAGTCCCACCGTCCTGTTCCTATTTTGCCTCACTGAATTTAAAGTTCAGATTAAGCATTAATATAAGAGATTTTTACACTGGCCAGAAATCGCAATGAGTTTTCTCATTGTCCATACTAACAATTAAAACAGTATTGGTACTTATGGTAATTTTTGCTCTCCAAATAAAATGTTTTCTATTTTAAATCATTATTAATTGTTTTCACCTCACATCATTGTTTTCAGTCTCACATTAAGACATGCCCTAAAGTCTGATAAATACAAGTGGTAAATCAAGATCACCTTTGCTCCTAACTTTTCATCCAGTGAAAATGCAAATTTGTTTTAGATAGTTGACAAGTCTTCTCTCTCTAATCTAAACAATTTACATGAAAACTAAGATTTGTAAGAGAAATTTGGTCAGGCTTTTAAATCAGCTAAGTTTTACATCAATCGAAATCCTGAAAGATTCCTTAATGTTGCTACTTGCTGAAAAGGATTTGACTTATTTACTTTCACAAAATGTTAAATAAAAATCTAGAAATGTACTACTAAAGTTTTTATTTATTTATTTATTTATTATAAAGTAAATTAAAGAAGCAAAGTATTAATCATAAATTCAGAATTGAATAAGAGAGTTAAATCATTTAACTTAAATAACTGTATGAATGACAAAAATAAGCGTTATGTAGATGACAAGAACATGGCTATTTTATTATAAATGTCAAATAAATAACATAGTCAAAATCAATCAGCTCTGACTTTTATAGAACTGCGTGGTTTAAACTGGGTTCAAGTTATTATCTGACAGAACTTTATAGTCATTCCTATAACCATTGTCTTCAACCACTCCCAACACACCCCTCTATGGAAAGGCTAATTCAGGCTGCAAGTTTGATGCAACTCAGAAGTTTGTGCTCAGAAAACTAAGTCTGGAATGCCTACTTAGGTTTGTGAGAGATCCAAAACCTGCAGTGTTCAGGAAAACTTCACCACTTGTCTAAAGTTGTGCTATTATGTAAACTCAATAAAGCTTCCATCTTTCTGAAAGAAAGCATGCACCCAAGTGCCCTAAACAACTTGTTTTGGTAGTTTAGCTAATACCAAAACAAATCAGTAAGACTGCACAGATCTTGACTGAAAGATACCATGGCCGTACTACCCTCCTATTACAGGATAGCCTTCTGCTGATAGGATTTGCTGAGAAAATAGAGACTGGTGCCTAACATCATAGAATTTTGAGGAGGTTGAATTTAGGGCCATTATCTTCCAGGACAGTGCCAAGTAGTATGCTGCAGAACACAGTATAGTCAAAAATAGAAACCCCATGAGACTAAAAGGAGAGGGCCCAGAAGGAAATTCAAATCAAAACTGAAAAATGCAGACTTCAGGGTAAAGTATCTCTTGGTTCATTGTCATGTGGGTGCAGGAATTTTGTATTTCTGCTTGCATTATCGTCTAGGACTAACAGTGTGGCTAAGAAATACTCATCTATAGAAATCCTTACCTTGATGGTTAAGTAGTATGAGAGAATCACTCAGGGTGAAGTAAGCCTAGAACCTCTGCTCCCTGAATGAAGAGCAGCCTCACTGATGAAGAAGAAGTCATACGCCATAAAACTCAGGGCATGACTTCTGGATTCAGAATTCTTTGTCAGGCATGGACATCCCCAACACGCCAAAGAGAGTTTCAGCCATACCTCAGTCAAGCCTTCCTCTTGTCTGACTTCAACACACTAGAATTCAGCACCATGGCTGGTGTGAACCACAACCTGGTTAACTAACACCCTTCTACACCAACATGGTTAACTCCATCCTTAGTTTTGGCTGTCTGATTTTCTATATAGAGTCTTTGTAACTATTTTCAGGTTTAGGGATGAGAGCTGCTAGTGTTGCCTCTGCTTTCTGGGTCTTCACCAAGTAAACCTCTATCACTATAGATTATAATGCAGAATCTGACCCTTTAACATTTTATTTTCTTCCAATATAAAATGTGGAACAGGGTGGACACATTCTTCAACTGAATGATACATAGAAGAGTAAAGCAGTTTGTACAGACTCAATAAGTGCAACTGCACCCCATGATGAGCGAAAGCACGTGAAAGAGTAGGAGATACTTGCATGGAGTGCAGGGCTTCAGCCTTCTTAATTACCCTGAATAAAGCCACCCTTGAGTCAAATAGCGTCAAAAATATAGTTATGTCCTGAACACTCCCAGTAATAAGTAAAACTCTGGTTTACAGACCAGTTCAGAAATGTAAAATAATAACATTACTCAGAAGACAAAGTTGATTTTAAAAACTAGTTATAAATGTGATTTGCCAATTAATCTTTCTAAACAACATTTCTCCACTTCTTAATTCTCTTCCAAAGTGGTTGTAACACGGACTACTTGTGCAGAAGTAATGCATACTTAACAATATGAGGTCTACTATTCAATGATCTAAAACACGGTATCTCTTTTTTCTTTGCTTCATTTCTTTTGTTGACTCGAGCATCGTTCATATACATGTTTAACACACATTACATATGGTTTTAAATATTAAATTACTTCGCTCAGATAACAAGACACATGTAGCAAGTGAAATTTTTAAAGCTGACAAAACCAAATATTTTAGATGTTTCCACGAAAGAAATTAAATCAGTAAGACCAATCAATCGAACAAATAAAATCACTGCAAGAATATTCTAATTATCTCAATAACTAGAACAAGCTGGATCTTGGTTTTTTATAGCAAATTCTTCCTGTCTGTGACTCTTTGCATTTCGGGTCTTGATGGATTCTGTATTACAGATTATGTTTACCAGAAGTAAGACTTTTTCAATTAAATTGAAAAGTCAGAATGCATAATCTTCCATTCAGACACAATCTTGAGAGACAGAATGCCAAACAATAACTGAATTCATTTAAATACTGAATGTAGCAATTCTGTTCAAAACTATTTTATCATGTTTGGTTTCCCTTGTATTTGTCCAAAACCTTTACAAAATGTTGAGTCCTTTAATAAAGATAATCATAATACAGTAATTATATGAATCGTACTTTGATTTAAAGAAATCAAACAACTGCTTGTAATTTGACAGTGGAATTAATATACTTCCAAAGAATACAAGTGGTTTAATATTTCTCTCCATTCTTCATTACTTCAGCCTAGCTTCTGCATACAGAACATTCTTGCCGTCCTGACGTTGCCCCTCTCCCCCAGTGCCTCATGGTGGGAAAGTTCCTTCCCATTTCCACACACAATAAGGCTGCTTATGCCTGTAAATATCTCAGTCAGGTGTTATTCAGCTGAAAGAGATATCTCCATGGTATTTTTTCTCATGCCACATAGATACTCATCCATGCCGCTTTCATCTGTGACTAACTGCTTGCAACTTCAGCAAGGCATTGGAAGCAGCATCACTGGGAACATTTGGTGCCCTGACTCATGGGTGCTGGAATGAGCGAATAGGAAAAAGCTGATACATCCGGAAGAGCCTGAGGCTGAATTCTCAAATTCAATTTCCATTCCTTTGCACTACTAGGCAGATAAATTGAGCGATACAAAATCTCTAAAGAGTCAAAAAAGACATCTAGATTATTTTTTTCCAGAGTAATCTAAGTAGTCAAGAGAAGCTGTCGGTAAAAATATTTATAGAAGAGGACTGATAATAATATTTAATTTTTAAAATAATTTTCTTTTTTGCATACAGAGAATAGAAAAGACCACATTCAACCTACATTCTGCCTTGGGATCTCTTTGGTCAATCTCTTTGAGAGCAGAAATTCATCCAAGTACCATAAAATTGCTGGGTAAGTATAAAGTAACTACAATGAAGCTAAAGCATTTTTCAACAAAGAATTATGTTTTCTCTATTTGAACAAAATCCCATGCTTGGAGAGTACTTGGAGAGTATAGAAGAGGAGCTCAACCTTTAAAAAATAGGCTGCTTCTTAAGAATACAACAGAGGGGGGAAAAAACCCACAAAGGTTCCCAGAGCCATACTTATTTGTTTCGGACATGTAGACTTACACAGGATATCGTAGTGGAGAACAGTTTTTGAAGAAAAGACATCTTTAGGATTTTTAAATACAAGTTATTTAGATGCTCATTTTCTGTTCCCTCTGTTCTGATTCTTACAAGTCCCTGATAAAACCACGGAATGCAGATATTTTGTCTTTTGCAGCTTCCTCTAAATTTATAGTCACACTCGTCTCATTTTATTACCAGCTTTATTCTCAAGTTTCCTGCTTTTTCCTTAACTTTTAGCCTAGCATAACACCAGTTATTTCAACTGTGTTAGACCTGAACTACACATATGTAGAGGACAGAAGAATCCAACATCTTTTAACAGAAGTCACACCAAGTTTCCAACTTTCTTCTAAGTATGCTTTTGCCTTGCCCACTACAATTAGCCAAACATTTTCTAATTCCAGTTTATTTGAATCATTCTCAGTCAAAATCCATGTGGCCCTCTCCTCCTGCCCAGGTAAATATTTGGTAGCAAGGTATTGTGAAAAAAATATTTTTTTTGTCTCTGTAAACTGTACTCAAAAGATGAAGCTCAAAGTGAAGACAGAATGATCACATTTCAAACAGTCTTTCAGGTTTCAGCCACTAACTTTGGCTCTTGGATACAGATTTGTTCACATTTTTCGCTAACGTACAAATTGTCTGATTCACAGTTTAAGTTAATTCCATCTCCTGATTGAAAGCCAGCAAAAGTAAGAGCTTTTGAAGGTTCCACTTGGCCTTTTTCCTGGGAAGCAGATTTGTAGCACTACCTAACCCATTTTTCAACAGCATGAATTCTCACTGCCCTGATTATTATGTGCTCATTTGCACTAATTCAAAGTCAGTTCACAAAGCTAATACAATCTAATTTGGTAACAATATCTATCCACCTATAAACTGAAACAAATTATTAGACAAGGTTCGGCTGTCCAAAGAGTCAGATTTGGAGGTCTATTTCTCTTTCTAAAAAATGCTTAAAGTTATTTCAGAAAAATCTTTCTAAGATGAATGGCTAGGCTACAGTTGCCAAAAAGTGGTGTCTCACATTTTTCAGGGAAAAAAAATGGTGTCTCTGTGGCCCAGTTTTTCTCCCAAAGATAGAAAACCTAATATTCCTACTGATTTCAATTGAGAAAAATCCCATTCTAAATTAAATTCCATCTTTTTTGATCTTTTTCTATCTAAAAGTTGTTAAAGTTCATCCAATGAAATATAAAAACAATATTCTAGAACAACATGTAGTTGATAAAAGACACAAACTGTTACATTCACCGAGCTATATGACACAAGCAGCTTTTTAAACCAAGTGAACTTGAGTATCTCAGCTTCACACAAGCAACTTGATGTGATTCGTCTTACCTAGCCTCAACAAGACAACGTCCTAACAAAAAAGACAGATTCTTAGAGTCAACAGTCTGTGTTGTATTACCTCAGCAGTGCCATAGAACCTTGTTAAGAAATGTTCCTAGCGATATTCTGCTAGCATAGGCACTCCAGCTAATCTCAGCTGCAATTGTCATATACGGTAAGAAAAGGGATATTCCAAATGTTACATGCTTATGCTATGAATAGCTTTCCTTTTTTAAAGCCTACCCTCAGCCACAAAAGTTGCTCCTGTACAATTGCCAGAGGATCAGTGTATTGTGCTTCCTTTAACTAACTCCATCAAGCTAGCTGAAACTTGAATGAGTTGAAGTATTTGAGTGCCAAACTTTCAATTGTCATTACGGCTTAAAAAAAGCTGATGCTATTTTGAGTGCAGTGACAACAGCAGGTCACCTGTGAATAGCTAGCTGGAATGCCGCATTGACAAAAGCCCCATTGGCTTACATGAACTAAATCTCTACCCTCTAGCAATAACCTAAACTACGCAGATATGAAACTCACTTGCCCTTCACTGCTCTCTAAAGCTACATCAGTACACCAGTTATTTTTTCAAGCATTTCTTCAAAGATTTTCTCAAGAATTGAAAACTACTGAGGACATGTATATATATATACAGACAGATGTGTTAACCGATTGCCCTCTCAGGTGGAAGCGACTATCATGATCTGCACCATTTTGATGATCAGATTTATCTGATAAATGGTATTGGGGATCAGAGATCAACCTCAGTTCTACCAACAGAGCATCCCACTGCCACCATTAGCCTCTATCTAGAGCAGTGAATATATTTGAAGCTGTAAATCAAGAAGATGATGACAGATGTGAGTATTTTACTGAGATCTGGTGGGCAGAGAAGCTTTCAAGGTTCTAGCTCAGTGATAGTTTAAATTCAGGATTCTGTCTCACAAAGACATGTGCACTGTCTTGGTTTGTCTTTCCAGGAAGCACTCACCGTGCATAAAATTAAACAAATATCACAGCTTTAGTGGATCTCTCCAGCTGAAGATTTATCATGTTGATATATTTTACTCTAGTATACGTCCATCTCGTCTTAAGCTTCCCTTGGTTAACATGATTACCTTGAAAGATTTCCTGAAAACAAGGACACCCTTTCCCAGAAATGAGACCACACAATTTCCCAGACCAGCACCATCCACTGACATTTCTATGGTAGCTTCAGTCTGTCCTTTCCCAGAGTCCAAACCTGTGGGTTTACCATTTCCTTCTTCAAGAACAGCCAATAAAGAAAGCAGACACAATGTCACCAGTTCTCCATTTAAACTACTACAGCCTACACAATTAGACGGATCCTAAAAATCTCACTGCTTTCCCACCTTCGCTTTACTGTAATTTATAGACATCTGAGCAGTTTAGGGTGTCCTTTTTTCTAGACATGGCTTTCCTTCTGAATTGCGGAGTCTGTCTCCCTTTCTCCACACCTAGTAAAGTCCTTAATTTAACATTGTCTCTCTGCTATACAATCATGATGGTCTTGCATATGCTTTCCTCATCCTTTTGAAGAAAACTTTCAATTTCTCTTCTATAAGTTACTCTTCTGCACACCTTTTCTCTCGTATTTTTTTCTTGGAGAGAGGAGGGCAGGAGGAAGTTTGTCTATAAGACCATGCACTGTTATCTACCTCTGTATTCCATGTTCCAGACTATACTGGCTATAGATGGGAAGGAAAAAATTGCTTCATATAGGATGCTGCCATCCTGGTAGCCTGATATGCTTTTATGTGAATGGGGTCAATACAGGTTTTAAAGACTCTCCAGTGTCCTTCTTCTGAGATACCAACCCGATAGCAGACAGTGACTCCCACACGCATACACTCAGGATATTCAGTGATTCAGCAGAATACATCCAGTTGTCCACACACATATTTCCGAGACTGTCACAACATGGTTAAGTCTTTTTGAAGGTAGTGACTAACCCATAAAAAGGTTCTTTCTATAGATAAGGCGTATTGATATATTCAAGTTTGTTACCATGTTGTACCTCATGGAAACCAGAAGCTAAATTCCTTGACAAATCCCATGGGTTTATGCAGCATTCTTAGGGTGATTCTGTGCCATACCTGCTGTTTCTGCTACAGCTTCAAATGCATTCTGAAGCAGGCTTTGTTTGCCTGAAATTGAATTATAAAATCTGACATTCCTTTTGGCTCTTTACACTGCAGTCATGCATTATCTGGATTTACAGGCAGTCAAAACAAAGTATAGACTTTCTAGAGTGTATTGATTTCTTTATTGTGACTGATATAGTGGGCTGGCATGTTCTTCTCTAATCTGTTCCATTCACAAAATACGTGCATCTTCTGTTCTTGGCACAAGAGAAATCAAAGTTAAAATCAGGAAATAACATCTCAGAAATGCAATTGAAACCTGCAGGCCTTAAACCTTCCCTATGTCAGTCCACCTGTCTAATGATGTAGCATTGTTAACAGCAAAGGGACCACAGGAGTTTGAACACGGAGTAATATCACAGCAATTTCTGCCCTATTTCCCTATCATGTTTAATGAACAGTAGCCGACTGCTTTTTAGAAGACATCAAACTGGAGATAAGGAAACTTGAGTTCAGGTGCTTGCTTGCATCTGAGAGGTCAGATTAAGGGGTTTCTAGTATTATTTTTTACCAAGATACTAAACTGCTTCAGTTACAAATGATCAGTGTTAAATTATTGGAACACGCGTTGTTAGATTTCAGAGTTACTGAACAAGAAGCCATAAACGTTCTTGTAACGCAAGTTAATCATTTCAGACACTGAGTTCACAGACTTCTAATAGCAACACTTGGTTTTGGCTGGTTCAGATTCAAGCTTACCTTCAAAACCAGACTATGGAGTTCTCTTTAATTTATTTATTTAATTCTTACAGAGAAAGCTTACTTGGAACATAATATTTCTGAACAGTCTGCATTCTGCACTATTTTCACAGGATGAGAAAGAAAATCTTGTGTCTAACCCTCTGTCCTCTGAACTCAAGAGCAGAGGTTCTGTTTCTGCTCAGAGCTCAGTGTATGAATAAAAGGATAACATGTAGACTTTGAGATTTAAGCATGTAACATTTAAGCTTTTCTTCAGTTCTGACATCACTCCATTTTCTATTCAAGACTCACTCCAGCTTCCTTTAAAATGCCCATTCTTTGTGCTCTGTACAAAACTACAATACTCAATGCTGCTGTTATTACTAATTTCAATCAGCTGTACAGTGTTGTTCTGAAAGTTTCATAATGCAATCTACTATTTTTCAGCTACTGTTACGTTTATGTTGCTTCTTCCCTTTCTAAAAGTCATATAACCACAAGGTTGTGTTGTTTCAAGTGTTTCACTAGCTTTATGCAGACAGAGGTTCACCTAGTTTATTGTGAAATTTGTTTGATGTGCATAAAATTCCTACAGATAGCATAATACTCACATCTAAATTTCCAATAGCCTCTGGGAGATGTGAAGGCTGTCTTCAATTAGATAAAGACTTCCTTATATTTCTTGCCGATTACCTTCTTTTTCTCTTCTCTATCACACATGCCTATGAGAAAGATGCACCCAGAACTACAATAGCAAAGGCACTGGATTAAACGTACACAAATGTGTCAACATGGGCATAAACCTCTCCCTAGGTTCATTAGCTGTTTACTAAGCACTGCAATATCACCCCTCTAGACCTACACTACATGCTACATCTGAGTATATTTTTTTTAAAATCATTACTCCTTTTTTTCCCTTTTCCATTATGTCAATTCTTTTCACTACTTATTCTTTTTCACCTAGAGTATATAGCAAGTGGTCCCTACTGTAATTCCCCATTATACCACAATTATGCCTAATTATGCCTTATACTTTCCCCCACCATATGCTGAAATTTAACATCCATTTGATGGGACAAGAGATGATGTGTCATTCAGGGACAGACTGTCATTCAGGCAAAAGTCAGATAGCCCAAATGGTAAGTCACAAAGCTGGAGATAAGTAGAACATTGGATCATTAGGAAAAGGAAAAAAAAAAAAACCACTAGACAAATATCGCCAAAGAACACAGAAACCACTTGGAGAAATCTTATTTATAAATACCCCATCTGTGACGGTTAGAACTTGAAATCTCTCATCACTTCAGCATAATAAAGAAGAAATTCTTCTGTGTCTCAGGGAGCTCTGCACAGTTCTCAGCCTGATCTCCCTGCTGCCTACATTTGTGGTGCTAATCAGGCACATATCTTATGTTTATCATTCCCTTTCCTTAGCAACCAGGGTACAAGCAAAGGAAGCAAATCTAATATGCACATGCTTCAGTGAAGATTCCCTAAAAAACATTAATGCTTTGTAGTATCAACCACATTGAATTAAGGCTAAGTCTTGCCTTAATTGCGTTTTTCTTTCTGGAAATGTCATGTCCTGAAGTTGCATTCCTTAGAGGTAATTTGGAGATAATTTTCATACTATAAAGAAAGACTCAAGTACTCATCCTCACATTTTCTGAGGAACACAAGAAAATATAAACCTTTCTAAAGCAAAAACAGCCAGGTAAACAAAAATCATGTGATTTTAGCAAATTTTCACAATCTTTAAATATTTTGGCTCACTTTGTGCTTTTGAGAAGCATACTAATTTTTAATTCAGAGGGACAGCTAAACTGCTAGTCCCTGTTCCTTCCATATTTTGAGCTTCAACTAGAATAGTCCCAAGAGGGATGATGGTACATTCAGGTAAGAAGATGCTTGGAGGCTGAAAATAAAAAGATCAAGTCCAGGACTCAATAAAGCTGTAGAATAAAGCTGATAAAATGTGCTTTTATGATCACCAGGATTACTTTTACGGATGGCCTACTTATCACAGTTGCCTTGCTGAGAAAGGGTAGGTAGATGGGAGACCTTAAGTTCACCGTTAACAGTTCTCTCTTGTATTTGGGTTTCCCCATTCCAGTGTTACTATGAAACTTTTAAACTGTCCCTCTTCTAGGAACAATTGACTGGAGACAATTAGAGAATTGTTTGCTTTGTCTTTTTATGCCCCACATTTTTCTGTGGGTGACCCCAGATGAAAGACGGAGGTGGGGAGAGAGGAGAGTTAAAAAATCACCTCTTAATATATCTTCCAGTATCTTCATATGTTTGCTTGACAATACTGGCAGTGTGGGTAGAATAAGAAGTGTCGAACTACTCTCCAAAATGTTGGAATAGAAGCACATGCGCACAAGCAATGAGAGTATAGCAGCTGGCACCCTGCACATCTGCATTCTACTTGAGACTGCAGTAACTTACTCATGAAACCAAAGCCTAGAGAAACAAGTTTACAGTCAAACTAGGCAGCAATAACTCATTGATAGTAAGTAGTTGAGGATATTCCCCACAAAAAGTAATACTGAAATCCAGAATGCTGCTAAAGATAAGCTTGTTTTTAAGCATGGGTTACAAGGCAATCAGTGGATGGTAGAGAAGTGCAAAGAATATTATGCAGAACAGCACAGTTTGCTAATAATAGGAACCGTGTACATCTTGAGTGATCCAGTTCATTAGATCCCCTAATCCTTGTTTTTGCGTGGAAAATAATTTGAAGCTATATCCCATGGCACTTAGGAAATACAGTCTTTTCTTTTCTAAAATCCCATGGCACTTAGGAAATGCAGTATTTTCTTTTAAAAACTCTCACTGCAAACAACAGTCCCACCTCCTTTAGCCATCTAATCCTGCAGAATGTCTGTGGAAAGCCTCCAAAGGCACAGCACTCAAGAGCCTCCACTGTGCAGAAGGCTCTGATGCAGAGACATCCTGCAGAGGCACTTCACTTCTCAAACATATTGTGAAGTACCATATAGCTTTGCTCATGACACACAAAATCAGGAAAAAAGGCAATGGGAGATGAGCAGCACATCTACAACATGATGGATTCGTAGCCCTACTTTCCTCGGAGAGTAGGAGCACCTGATCTGCAGCTATTGTGGCTAACTTGCTGTCTAAGTAACCAGAAAGAAATTAATCTCATTTCATTTTAGCTATCTAGTCTAACCTGTCATCTTTGTTAGATATCTGTCACCCTAGGCTCCCTTCATAGATTCATCTGCTATGTCACAAACATCTGTGTTAGAGGAAGATGGATGACTCTTTGGAAATGCTATTTTTCCCCATTTGATACACTGAGTTTAAGGAAGACTTTGAAATCTAACTTTCAGACACTAAAGTTAGAGCTGATGAATCTCTCTCTAGTTAATGGAGATAGTGCAGAAACTCAGAGGTTAATTTAACCCATCTATTTTAAAAGTCTATTTAGAGAAGAGAAGAAACTATTTGCTCCCAATTAACTACGCAGAGAGCCAAGTTAACTTGCTTAACTAGACACTTAGATTTCAGACAGTAAAATTTGCTAAGATGAATTATATCCCAAGCGTTCTGCAGCCCATATGGGGATTTTTTTTCAATCCCTCCAAATCCTGGAAAAACCGCTCTTAAAGCTTGTTTATTCAGACTTTACACAGAGGTCATGATTCACCTCTCTGACAGTGAAACAAATATAATTCAGGCATGCTTGCTGATGCTTTCCTTCTTTTGCTGGGTTTTTTTTTTTTGAGACAAGGGAAAACACCTCCAAGCTTACTTACTAGGTCTTCTTCAGCTCCTGGATCAGTGCATAGCTGGAATACAATTGTGAGGGTCAGCTTGGAAAAATCCCATTTCATAAAAAAATTCAGTATGGAAAAAAAAGGTAATTTGCAAATGTCTTATCAAAGGCCAGTACTTCAACCCACTTTAACGTTAGCAAATCTGATTATGAGGAGTGATCAGCACCTCTTAGGCTGAAGTGCGAAGTACTGAAGGATCACATTATTTGCTTGTAAATCTCATTCGTAAGTGGAATTCAAAAGTGATTTAATTGACACCACTTGTATTCTTATGTTTTACAGCACTCAGACCTTTCAAAATGACACTGCCCCATTGCTCTTTTACATCAGGAAAACACAGGTCATTTCATGTTTTTATAACTGAATAATGGCCAATTACCATCCTAAAACATGTAGGAGCCTTAAATACAAATTAGAGACAAAGAACATCATTCATCTCCAGGTAAAACTCTTCACTATAATATAGAAAATCTAGTCTTTGAGAAGGTGCTCTTAATTTTTCCTGCCAGCATGCAATTGGTCCCCCAGAAATAAAGATAACGTTTCTCTGTAGGCAAATTATTTTGCCTTTTTGGAGAAAACTCCCTGGGGGTTAATGGAAACCTACAAAAACTTAACAGACCCTCACTAACCCTCATAAAGGCTGAAATAAACACACTTGATCCCCTAGGTCTGAGAAATTCTGGGATCCCATATTTGATCCCTGAATTAACAAGACAGAAGACAGGCGTCACAATATACTGTGCATAACACTTTTTGTTTAGTAAAGCTATCCAGATTTTTATTTAAGGTTTTCTTGGAAGCTCCATTACACAAAACAGATTTTTACAGATATTACAGACAGAAAGCATCAAATTGTAGTCGGCCTAAATTTACTGTAATGGCCTGTCAAGTTTTCAGTTTAGAAACATTTGAGAGCTTCATAACATTGCTATTTTAATGTGCATTGAATTCTGACTTTTTATGCAGATGATCAATCCAGATGCAGTTTTAATGTCCTCAAGTGTAGCGCAGTTTATGCATTTTAGAAGTTAAAAGATGCATGAAAACATATCATCTTCTGTTCGTAAAAAAAAAAACAAAACCAACAAACCCTGTAGTAAAAACAAGCAGGCATTTTTCCGAAACAGCCATTCCCTAGGGAGACCTAACAGATTTCCCTCCTGGACACAGGGATCTTATTTTATGTTTTTAATGCTAATCGTGTTGATTTAATGGAAGAGAACTTAGAGGAGTAGGCACTATGTACAGAAAATGGTTATTCTGCTCAAAAAGTGAGTTAACCCTTTCCTCCAACACTCATTCAAAACTCTCTTTTGCAGCTTGATCTTAGTGCCAGCCATCAGGAAAACCATGAGCTGCTGCTGTTTTATTCTTGTTGCCGATGATCTCAAGGAACTGCTTCAGCTGCTGGTGACTGCCGGCACATGGGAACATCTTGTACACGGAAACGTCTTACAGCTGGGCCAGACAGAGCAAAATATATCAGTTTTTATGGTGGGAAACCACAAGGGATTATTTTAAGCCAGTCGATTGCCTTCCTGAGGAATGACACATGGAGCGATAAATGTACACACCCTGTAGTATGCTCCAGAGGTTCTCACTTGTAATGCCATGGCCACAGGGTGTCACCTGTACAGAAGCAGTTAGCATTGCAGCTGTGTCAAAAGCCAGATGTATGGAATGTGTCCTTGACTCTACATATGGTACGTGTGCACTCTCAGTCTTTGAATGGACTACATTATTTCCTACCAAATACATTGATCTGTCTTGTGTGCATTAAAAAGCACTTCTTCCTGTGTTAACTTTTTTTGCATGATAGGAATTAGATCCTAATTTGTATCCTAACATGTAGATACACATGCTTAGTGCCGCTGAAAGCCAGATAATTTCTCTTAATTTCCCTTGGACACCCTTTCCTTAGAGTATCTTCCTAAGTACTTCCTCTGAGAGTAGAATAGAGAAGGGATACTATTTCCATCGCTGCAAAACGTCCCTAGAGGGAAAAGAGATGTACCCTGTACCCACTGTGCATGTTTTGATGTTTGTTATAGGCCCTTGTGTATTCTGGAAGACCCAGAAGAAGCTATTACTGAGGCAAAATTTCCTCTGGGTCTTGTGGTGCATATGTATAACTTTGGTAAAGTTTCAAACCTTGTAACATTTAAAGGTTTGAAACATTCCCTGGGGTGCATGTCTTAAGGTAAATATGCTCAGATGAGAATTACTTCAAAGAGGCTATCCGTTCCACTATTGCTCTGTCTGAAGCCTCAAATCATTAATGGGATAGCTAGTTGAGTTTGAGTAGTTACTTCACATTTCTTGTGGCATAAAAGCACCTTTCTTTGCTCAGAAGATTAGGGTCTTATGCAGCAGCAGAAGGGTTTTGTATGAGGTGAAAGAGCTATCTGAGATATATGTGATCAAAAGTAATTCAATAGATGTGATGATTGGAGATTTTCTATCAAAATACTTTGAGAATTATTACTAGTCCCAGTTGTATTTAAAATAGTTCCCAGCAAAAT
>VZSC01013108.1:165872-176694 GCA_013398225.1 Steatornis caripensis | reverse complement strand
AAACAATATAAAATATAATTAATAATTTGTTACACTATTATATATATCATAATGCCATTATGCTGACTTAAAAGATGACATTTCAAGTCTGTTTAAATTATTAGATAAATAAGTCTTTTAAATTAAGTAAAATTTAGCCATTTCTAATGTTTATGTTTTATTTCAGAAGATTGGTTTTTTAAAAAGTGATAGATACTTTTAAGTACTTTCATTCCTGATCATCTCCATTTAAATAATTTTATGCAATATTAGTACATATGAGTCACCATGACAGATTGTAATATTTAAAAGAAGTTGCATGTCCTTCTTTCCCCTTATTTTTTCTGTAATTCCGTTTGAAAAACTTACGGCTTCTTGTAGGATAATTCAATTACTGATTCTATTACTATTTCATCATTTAAATACATTGTTAAATGTGTACAATTTTAAAAACAATACCTATTGAATCTGGTTTTGGTTTTCTCTACATATGCCTCAGAACAATGTTTATGATATCCTTAATATTGATTTACTTCTCTTCACCAGTCTGTTTTTCCAGCTCTCTTGATAATACCAATCATACATTTTTCCATACATCATGTACTACTTTTTTTCCCCCTGACATTTCGGACACTATGTTTGCTTTATTCCCACTTCTTAGAAGATCCTTACCAACATCACAGAAATTGTTTTGAAATAATCGAGTCTTTATCTAAGATTTCCTAAGATTCATTTTCCTTCTTGGTGTGTCAAGACAGTTTTTGCATGAAAAATGCAACCTAGCAAACACAAATACTTTATAAATTTACTTCAGTTTGATATTTCTATTGTTTCCAAAAAATGCTGGAATGTTTTTGACTTGAAAATAAAATTTTATTTTTCCTGCTAACCTCAAATATTTCATGTTGTCACTTAGAATTTATTTACTCACAAATAATTAAGTTTGGTTTTATATTTAATAACAACTGAAAGTGTTCAAAATTTAGACAAACATTCATTAACTGTAAAATGTATTAATTTAAAAAAACACTTTCTTTAATCAAGTGTTTGACAGTTTTTGATTCTCTATCAAACTTTGGAAAAGCTAATAGGCTTACTTCACAAAAGAAGTCAACTTGTAGTGAATATTTTTCATAGAAAATAACACATTAGGTAACAATTTCTACTTCCCTCCCGATTCACTGCTCCATCTCATGACAGTTCATTGTTCATGATGTGCCAACATTTTTTATTTTTCTATACGCCTTTCTCAGTTTACTGTCCATGCTGTGCATGATAGACAACTAATCTACAGTGAACACCATTCGTTCTGAAAGTGCTCTTCTAAACACTGCTAGCCTTCATACCACACCACCTTCAACTTACTGCTCTAGTGTACAATGTCAATACTGTTTGTATGTTGTGGTGGTGCAGACCCTGCTTCCCCCTACCCCTGGGCTACATTGCGATGTCAAACCAGCCAATATTGTATGAGAACAAAGAGCTGGGATAGTCTGGCACTCTCGGATCCTGTCTACTGATGCAGTGAGTTAAGACATGAAACAATGTGGTACACTCCTGTCCTGGGACAAGCACAGTGAGTTAGAATTATTAGATGCTCCCTAACTGCTCTTGGAACTCCTGATGCAAGAACAGTGAGTTGGAGTGATTAGACACTCCCTGACCACCTCTGGAACTCCTGTTGCCAGGAAAATGTACCTGGCCAACCTGGTGAGGCGGGCTTTAAACTGAATGACTCGGGGGGTGGGGTCCAAAATGGCAACACTCATGCCATTGCAATTGACTGGGGAATAAGCAAGGACAATCAGGGCAGCAACAAAGGTTTCTCACCTGCCTCCCAAAATGACAAGCAGGTGGTCAACCACCTCAAGGATGAGTATGACGACAGTGGATCCTTGTACGCCCCTCCAGGGAAATCTGCGTGCTCGACTACCTCCCTGAAGTGCCTGTACACCAATGCACGCAGTATGGGGAATAAACAGGAGGAGCTGGAGATCTGTGCGTGGTCACGGGGCCACGATCTCATTGCAATCACGGAGAAGTGGTGGGACAGCTCGCATGACTGGAATGCAGTCATGGACGGCTATGTACTTTTTAGGAAGGACAGGCCAGCAAGATGGGGTGGTGGAGTTGCTCTTTATGTCAGAGAGCAACTGGAATGTATCGAGCTCTGCCTAGGGGTGGATGAAGAACGAGTCGAGAGCCTATGGGTAAGAATTAGAGGGCAGGCCAATACAGGTGACACTGTTGTGGGTGTTTACTATAGGCCACCTGATCAGGAAGAGGAACTTGACGAGGCCTTCTACAGACAGCTGGAAGTTGCCTCACAGTCACAGGCCCTGGTGCTCATGGGGGACTTCAACCACCCTGATATTTGCTGGAAAAACAACACGGCCAGGCATGTACAGTCCAGGAGGTTCCTGCAGAGCATTGGTGACAACTTTTTAACGCAGGTGGTGGAGGAGCCGACGAGGAGAGGAGCGACCCTGGACCTGATACTAACAAACAGAGAAGGACTGGTTGGAGATGTGAAGGTTGGGGGCAGCCTTGGCTGCAGTGACCATGAGATGGTGGAGTTCAGGATCCAGCGTGGAAGAAGCAGGGCTACAAGTAAGATTAGAACCCTGGACTTCAAGAAAGCTAACTTTGCCCTCTTCAAAGACCTACTGGGAGGAATCCCTTGGGTTAGCGCTCTAGAAGGCAGGGGGGCCATAGAGAGCTGGTTAATATTCAAGAACCGCTTCCTCCAAGCTCAGGATCAGTGCATCCCGATGAAGAAGAAGTCGAACAAAGGAGGCAGGAGACCTCCGTGGATGAACAAGGAGGTCGCAAAAAAACTCAAAGGGAAGAAGGAAGTTTACAGGATGTGGAAAAAAGGATTGGCTACTTGGGAGGAATACAGGACTGTTGTCAGAACATGCAGGGATGCAACACGGAAGGCTAAGGCCTGCCTGGAATTAAACCTGGCAAGGGAGGTGAAGGACAACAGGAAAGGCTTCTATAGGTACATTGGGAGCAAAAGGAAGACTAGGGAAAATGTGGGCCCGCTGCTGAACGAGGCGGGTGACCTGGTGACGCTGGACACGGAGAAGGCAGAGTTATTGAATACCTTCTTTGCTTCAGTGTTCACTGCTAGGACTGGCCCTCAGGACTCCCAGACTCTGGAGATAAGAGAGGAAGCACGGACAAATGAAGACTTGCCCTTGGTCAATGAGGATTGGGTTAGAGAGCAGCTAGGCAAACTGAACACGCACAAATCGATGGGTCCCGATGGGATGCATCCACGTGTGCTGAGGGAGCTGGCGGAGGTAATTGCTAGGCCACTCTCCATCATCTTTGAAAAGTCGTGGAGAACAGGAGAGGTGCCTGAAGATTGGAGGAAAGCCAATGTCACTCCAATCTTCAAAAAGGGCAAGAAGGAAGACCCGGGAAACTACAGGCCAGTCAGTCTCACCTCCATCCCTGGAAAGGTGATGGAACGGCTCATTCTGGAACTCATCTCCAAGCACATGGAAGAGGAGAAGACTATCCGGAGTAGTCAACATGGATTCACCAAGGGTAAATCCTGCTTGACCAATCTGATAGCCTTCTATGATGGCATGACTGGCTCGGTGGACGAGGGGAGAGCAGTGGACGTTGTCTACCTTGACTTCAGTAAGGCTTTTGACACTGTCTCCCACAACATCCTCATAGGAAAGCTCAGGAAGAGTGGCTTAGATGAGCGCACAGTGAGGTGGGTCAAAAACTGGCTGAATGGCAGAGCGCAGAGGGTAGTGATCGGTGGTGCGGAGTCTGGTTGGAGGCCTGTGACCAGCGGTGTTCCCCAGGGGTCAGTGCTGGGTCCAGTCCTGTTCAACGTATTCATCAATGATTTGGACGAAGGGACAGAGTGTACCCTCAGCAAGTTTGCTGATGATACAAAGCTGGGGGGAGCGGCTGACTCACCGGAAGGCTGTGCTGCCATTCAGCGTGACCTGGACAGGCTGGAGAGTTGGGCGGAGAGGAACCTGATGAAGTTCAACAAGGGCAAGTGTAGGGTCTTGCACCTGGGGAGGAACAACCCCATGTGCCGGTACAGGCTGGGGGTTGACTTGCTGGAGAGCAGCTCTGCGGAGAAGGACCTGGGAGTGCTGGTGGACAACAGGCTCACCATGAGCCAGCAGTGTGCCCTTGCGGCCAGGAAGGCCAATGGCATCCTGGGGTGCATTAAGAAGAGTGTGGCCAGCAGGTCGAGGGAGGTGATCCTCCCCCTCTACTCTGCCCTGGTGAGGCCGCATCTGGAGTACTGTGTCCAGTTCTGGGCTCCCCAGTTCAAGAGAGACAGGGAACTACTGGAGAGAGTCCAGCGGAGGGCCACAAAGTTGATTAGGGGAGTGGAGCATCTCTCTTATGAGGAAAGGCTGAGAGAGCTGGGTCTGTTCAGCCTGGAAAAGAGAAGGCTGAGAGGAGATCTGATCAATGCTCACAAATATCTAAAGGGTGGATGTCAAGAGGACGGGGTCAGACTCTTCTCAGTGGTGCCCAGCGACAGGACAAGGGGCAATGGGCACAAACTGGAACACAGGAAGTTCCACCTGAACATGAGGAGGAACTTCTTTACTGTGAGGGTGACAGAGCACTGGAACAGGCTGCCCAGAGAGGTTGTGGAGTCTCCTTCTCTGGAGGTATTCAAAACCCGCCTGGATGCATTCCTGTGCAACCTGCTCTAGGCTAACCTGCTTTAGCAGTGGGGTTGGACTAGATGATCTCTAGAGGTCCCTTCCAACCCCTACCATTCTGTGATTCTATGATTCTATGATTCTATGAAATTTGTCCTTCCTGGATCATAACTCGCTCTAAGAGCTGCCACGAGTACCTGACAAGACTTATGGCCACAAAACAATAGCACTGACTGAAGTCAATAATCTTGCAATCCTGTAAATAGTGGTCCTAAAGTAAGACCCTTTTAGCTATCTGAGACCACAGCAGGCTGTGACCGTGTACCTCCCTCTGAGCTGGGATGCCTCTCAGAGCAGTTTTCCTGAAGTTCTGCAAAGTAATTTTAATCCTTCTACTGACAGACACCAGTGAAGGAAAGAGTAAGTGACTGCATTTGGGTTTTTATCAAAGATGTTCACAGACCAAAATAGTGAGTAATCCACTGTTATTGAACTCTGTGTGATTTTTGAAGGATATTGGATATGGAATTTATTATAATCCATGGAAAAGAAGTATCTTAATAAAAGGTTAATCTCTGTATCTGTCTCTGTGTGTGTGCACATGTGTTTTAATTTAGGAAACTTTGAACCCTTAGCTAAGTTGTTGTAATAATTGATATAATTATTGATTATTGACTAAGTATTGCTAAATCACGTAATTCAGTTTTATGATTACTGTAGTAATGTTAAGCTGCCTTTTACTGCTTATTTTAATTGCTATTTCCTGAAACGTATATAAGACCCATATATATATATACACATATATATATATATACATACATATATATATATACACACATACATATATATATATATATATATGTATGTTAAATCACTCTCACTGAAATCCCAATGCCACATGCCTTTAGTCATAAACCATGGACCAAGTCTGGCACTAAGAGTGGACTCAGCTGCACCTAGACTCCTCTCTGAGAAAGAGTTTAGAAAGCAAGGGGGTCCGCTCTGAACCTCGTGACTCCACAGGAGGTTATTCAGTATACCTTTTCCCTAAAACCCATATACATCACTTCAACTTGATCCTGACCTAATTTCCCTATCTGAGCACTATATAATCACTTCTCCAATCCCCCTTGCCAATCACTGTGACAGTTGCACCTAAGCACCATTCTGACCCAATTCCCTTTCATATTTCCTTCACATAGTAAATAATAGAGTGAATCTTGCCATCAAATTCTGTAGTCGTGCTTTTTACAAAATTATATTAAAATAACTTTTCCTTCATATCTTTGGTAGTGAGTCTTTGAGCAATCGTTAAACCTTAACTTGTCTCCCCTGCGACATGTGTCAATGAACCACATGATAAAACAGAAAAAATGTTTGTGTATTAAATAAAAACATCATTGCACAAAATTAAATTTTCAAGCTCAGAAGAACTATTCTTATTGGCTTGCATAATATCTTATTTACAAATAAGAAGTGTTTGAGTGATCTCTTTCAGCCACAGAAAGAATGACTAGCCATAGAAGGAATAGCACCTGTGATTCCTAGGTCCCACCATGATACTCCTAGTCTCCCTTGGTGTTTCCCTTTTTATACTTCTGCTACATCTTTAAAATTCATATGTAAGTGATATGAGAGGTGCTGAGTTGAAAGGTACTGACTAGAAACGATTTGTATTATATAATAGAATGACTGAAATTTGACTTAGCAAAGAATAAATTGAGGCAAATGTCATTTGACAATAAATGTGATTTTATAAAAAAATTCCTGTTTACCTTGATGTTTAGAGTTAATACACTTATCATTCATGTAGTACACCTACTTTTTTGTAAGGCATTTAACTTGATAACAAACATCAATTTAATGAATAAATTTGAATGATAAAACTTCATAAAATATAAATTAAAGAGATTAAAGAACAGGCATCAGACAAGTCCCAGAAGGTCATTCTAAATATAATGTAATTATTAAAAATATTTAACATACCTACTAGTGTCATGTCATAATCAATTCTTGCCTTTTACTCTATGTCATCAGTTATTTGTAAGAAAATGTGGAATCATAAATGACAAAGTCAGCAATAAGTAAAAAGTCGCTTGTAGGGAAATACTTGGATTGCATATTAAATTGTGAAGAAACAACAATAACAATTTAACAATGATGAAATCTAAGTGACAAATAATTAAACCATACTTTCTGGGTGGGATCTCCATCTATGTGGAATCAGAGATTCTGAGAAGGCCAGGTAGATCACAGCAATAACCGTTAAAACATGAACTTTCATTGTAGTCCAATGGCCAAAAGAACTAACACAAACCTTGACATAGCAAGAGAGGAACGTAATACAACACATTCGTGGATATTGAGTTTAGATCAAGAGTCATGTCCATCATTCAAGATGAGGGATCTGAAAAGAATTTAAAGTTTGCAGAAAGATGTTGTAAAGAAGGTCATTACAATGTTTAAACCACTGTCAGAAAGAGAAAAATAGATGCATTGTGGGTTCATCCGTCTGACAGATGAAGATTTGATACAATTTGCATTCTGAAAGATAAAGATGAATACATGAAAGTTAGGCATAAACCCCTTGTTTTTAAGAATGAAGATATTTATTAACTGGAAAAATGAAAAAATTAGTGGAGGATCAAGCAAGAACATATAAAAGACAAAAAAACCACACAAAATCCTGATGTAAAAGAAGATTGTATTTCAGAACAGAAGCAAGTCAGATGACTACTGTGGTTTCCATTATGAATGCATAATTAAAATATCACAATACCCTATTCAGAGAATTAATAGTTTGAATTTTGTACACATCAGAAAGAAATAGGATCTCAGAAGTCACTAGTGATGCTGAGTTTGTGAGCATTTGGCAATGAGGCTACAACATTTTAAGATAACTTAAAATTTAGAAAGTGTAATACATCCACCTATCACAAATAAATTGATCTTTGAGATATTTCATTTCATAGATTCATAACCAGAAGTTATTTTGAAAATCTTGTTCTAAAAAAAAGCATGCGAAAGAAAATACTAGCTTTTATGCTTCATGAATGTTGAAACAAAACAGGCTAATTAGCACGTTTGTATTTGAATTTGGTGAAACTGCAGAGTAAATACATTTTTATTTTACATGGCTTACTTTTGATTCTTGTGTTTTTTCTCTGACACAGAATTAAAAGATTTTTTTTTCTTCAGTTACAAACATAATTTAAATATTATTAACTTAATAGACTTGTATTCCCTCTAGGCATTTGGCCAGGATTTAGAAATATTTTTCCAGGCAGCTGGGAACATTATTTTCTCTCCTTTTCCTCCTTTAGTCATCTAATTTTCTTTAAAACTCAGTACTATGCAAAAGCTTTCTGTCTTGGCCCTGTCACTAACAGTGACCCAATACTATTTCATGCTTGAATTGCTATTGCATGTATTGTTATTGCACAAATGCCTTTGAAAAAATGATTTTCTTCACTGCCACAGTAATACAAAGAAACCCAATTGCATATAGTAGATGGGAGGTTGATGGGATTTTTCTAATTATTGTTTTCCAGGGCCCTATCCAAGGCCTACCAAAGGCAATAGAAAGTTTAAAACTGATTTTAATGTGTAGTGGAAGAGACCATGAGAAAACATTCAGGATACTCTGTGCAGGAAATACATGTTAAAGTCTTAACACAACAAAACAAAGTTGAGTCATACAGGTACCATGAAACAAAATGAACCATGGTAATCAGAGGTCACTTTCAAGTATTAAATTACATTTTATTCCTTCAGATATAGTAGATAAAGTGTATTCAGACTGTCTCCTTTGCTAACATAGTTTAGATATTGCATTAACTGAAAAGTAAGCACTCAGTTCATTAAATATGAAGTACTTTGACTCACAGGGGCAGGTACAAAGGGAATGGAGGCACTCTCTCTCCTTCATAAGGAGCCATATGGAGAAGACAAGGGACAGCAGGTATAAAATGCACTGGGAGAAGTTTAATTTTGATATAAGAAATATTTTTTTTTAAAGTGAGAACAATCAGTCTCTGGAACAACTTCCCCAGGGACATGGTAGAGTTCTTATTGCTGGAAGGTTTCAGGATGCAATTGGACAGGGTGCTAGATAATCTCATCTAGTCTTCGTTTCCCATGAAATGTTGGATGAGATGATCTTTCGAAGTCTCTTTTTACCTGGGCTGTTCTATGATTCCATGATTCTTTGCAAAGTGNTCTGGAACAACTTCCCCAGGGACATGGTAGAGTTCTTATTGCTGGAAGGTTTCAGGATGCAATTGGACAGGGTGCTAGATAATCTCATCTAGTCTTCGTTTCCCATGAAATGTTGGATGAGATGATCTTTCGAAGTCTCTTTTTACCTGGGCTGTTCTATGATTCCATGATTCTTTGCAAAGTGGCTGCCACACCCCACCATCAACAATCGAATCACAGAAGCATATGTGTTGAAATAAATCTCCAGGGGACACCTAGTACAATCACATTCTCAAAGGATAGTCTAAGGTTTAAATATATCAAGTTGCTCAGGAACTCTTTCAATGGAGTTTTCAATGCCTCCAAGAATGGACACTCCACAATCTATTTTAGTAGTGTTTTTCAAAGTCTGACCACCTTTTTTTTTTCTTGCTTATGGTGACTCAGAAGTTCCCACATTCCAGCTTGTGCCCGTCACCTTCATTGCTCATCTCCAGGGAGTCTGGCTCCATCTTTGTATCCTCTAATTTTACCTGTAGGCAAAAGGATAGTTGCTTGTGAGCCTTTTCCTTTCAAAGCTGAACAAAATGAATTTTCCACACTCTCGTCATACCTTATGTGCTGTAGCCAATCCCAATGTCTTTCTTGCACTGGATAACCTAAAACAGGACACAGGACTCTAGATGTATCCAAATACAGTGGAAGAAGAATTTCCTTGGGCCTGACCACTACACTGTTGTTAACACAAGTTAGCCTTCTTTGCTGCAAGGCTAGTCTACTGACACATGTCAACACGTTGTTCACCAGAACCCCTAGATCTTTTTCTGCAAAGTTGCTTTTTGCCCAGTGATCCTCCAACAGGGTCAAGTAGATCCCATTTTCAGTGTCTAGAGTAGTATGTCCTTTGCTATGCTTTGGAGAATGCTTAACGCATACAAAATTTTGCAGAGCTCAGCAAGCAAACAGATTTCTTTTGATCTTGCCCACACTCAGAAATTTAGCTTTTTACCTTTTAGCTTTTCTAGTAGTAATGAAAACGAAGTATGGGTTCTATATCTGCAACCAGTTAGTACTTAACACTAAAACTCAAGTCATGGTTTTCTGCCTAAAGAATTTAGAAAGGGACCCAAAAGGAACTGACAACTGTGCTGAAATTAAAATGTTAGCTCTGTTTTTCTTAATGTGCACTGTCATGAGTATGGAGTTCAAACTATTTATGCTAGAAGAAGAATCACGTTAGCAAGAGAGCCTAGAAGAAAAAGGCATAATTGATTCTATCACAACTAATTTTATTGTTATTTAATTTTTTCACCAATAAAGCTGAATTCTAAGGTATTTCATGGCCTACATTTTTATCTATTTGACAAGCAGGATGCATTTTTGCATATTTTATAAACATATTGCAATACACCATAAGGATCACTTTGTGAAATAAAAAGTACTGCATGAATAGGGATCTTTAATTGCATTGCATTTTGAGAGAACTTCTTAAAGAACAAATGACCTGAAGAGATACGACCTACATCAAAATCTACAGCTGTTTGCTTTCTGAGGCATGCAGGTAGATAGAGTATCATTGCTATTGTACACACAGACTCTAAAAAATCATTACATCATTGCATGATTACATGGGCCGCAGTGACCGTGAGATGGTGGAGTTCAGGATCCTGCGTGGAAGAAGCAGGGCTAAAAGTAGGATTAGAACCCTGGACTTCAAGAAAGCTAACTTTGCCCTCTTCAAAGACCTACTGGGAGGAATCCCTTGGGTTAGGGCTCTAGAAGGCAGGGGGGCCACAGAGAGCTGGTTAATATTCAAGAACCGCTTCCTCCAAGCTCAGGATCAGTGCATCCCGATGAGGAAGAAGTCGAGCAAAGGAGGCAGGAGACCTCCATGGATGAACAAGGAGGTTGCAAAAAAACTCAAAGGGAAGAAGGAAGTTTACAGGATGTGGAAAAAAGGACTAGCTACTTGGGAGGAATATAAGGCT
>VZSC01013108.1:136408-153890 GCA_013398225.1 Steatornis caripensis | reverse complement strand
ACTAACTATAGGTTATGTAGATGGAAAACAATTTCAGAGGAAGACCTTCAAAGTTAAAAAAAAAGGTCTTATATTTCATTTTTCTTAACAGAAACTACTGAACTATTTTTTTACAAAAAATCTGTTACCGAATCATTAATAGGGTATCTGTCATTATTATATGTCAGTAAACTGCAAGCAGAGTACAGCTAATATTGAACTTCTGTTGTTTAAGTATCTTTTTGAATAGTTTCCTGTTTCTTAGCTTTAGAGCATGGGAACATTATTTAAGGGAATCTGTGTAGGGTCAGGCTTTCATACTCATTATTGATTACCTTGAAAAACTAGTTTCAGATCTATCTACCAGGTGCTGTTTAAAAATTCTGTCCTATAGAGAGATAACTATGATGATGTTTAGGGGAGAAGTTTTATTAGTCTAATGAAGTATGCCTATTATAGGAATTTAGCAAAAAGAAGTTACATGGTGCCTTGAGTAATTCCAAAGATAGTTGAGAAAATTAAATATTGTTTTTTTCCTCCCAACGTAGTCTCTAATAACTGAAGGAATTAGTCAGTGAATAAGATATGTCAGAAAATAAAATTCTAGTGATTTAAAAGAAAGAAAAATTAGAAGAATATTCAATCCTATTGCCAATAGAACTATTTTTAGGTCCAAGTTCTGCTTGCTCATGTCTCCCATTGACTTAATATGAATAGAGAGTTGGCCCTTGAGCTGATTTTAATGCAGATGCAAAACTACCGGGATTTTTCTCTTCCTAGAGTTTTCGAATTAGAATTTCTTTTCTGAAGTTTTCAGCTACTCAATAAAAGGAAGAAAAAGAGTTCATGGTGGATACCATCTGCCACTCAGAATACTCTGAGTCATCAACTGTACCAAGAGTTTGTGGTGAACTATTATGGAACTCTTTGAGAAGTGTAATTAGTAGGATATACATGAGTTTCTTTAGCAGTGGAGAACCTATCCCAGGAAATGCTGTTTTTTACATAATTTGGAATAAAATGAAAATGCACAGAAATAAACGTTTTAATCACTCCAGTTTACAGAAATTCTTTGTTTAGGTCTTTTAACTTTTCTTAATAAACAGCACTCTCAGCAAAATGACAAGAGCAAGAGTCCTTATCCTTACATTCTGCACCCTTCCTCTAATACTGACAGTCCAAAATATAGGCAGCTTTAACTTTGTGAGCCAGCATGAGGAAAGTTTTCCATTCAGCAAATGTCTCTCATTGTATCAGTGGTAATAACCATGAAGATTATAATCTGCAAGGTTAAAATATGATTCTGCTCATGCAAATATGCCTGTGATCCTTAATGGACAATAAATAATCAAGATATAATAAGTAATCAAGAAATAAAATCAATAAAACCAAATAAAATAAAATCAATAACACCAAACATAATTTATTCCAAATGGTAACTTTAGAAGGTTTTTTTTTTTATTTTATCTGAATATTCCCTAATTTAAACACTTTTACAATTATTTTATATACATAATTTTTAACAGTCTCATTGAGACAGAAGTTGCAAAAGATACAGATAAGGCATCACTGAACTCAAACAATAAAAATAGTCTAGAAATGCTAAAGTAACTTAACTTCTCATAAAATAATCAAACTTTTATTTAGATTAGACCAAAATAGAAAGGATAGTGTTTTATATTCATAACATTGACATTCACTTATATTTTTCCCCCCACAGAGAATTAACTGTTTTTTTGAGGAAAAACAAACATGCAAAATCAAACAACATGTTCTTAGCTTTGCTAATACCTTTGCTAGTTTTATAATGTTCCTTTCTGAATGATAAATGCTTGTATAAAGCACTGCATGGTCCAGTCATGTTGCCATTGATGTAAACAGCAGATATCCCATTGATCAGAAAGAAATTTACGGTTAGGTTAGAGACATGTTCATATCAACAAATATATGCTAAATAATGAAAGAGTAAAAAAAAAAGGCGGGGGAAGAAGTATGGTATGCTGCATATTCTCTCTGAAAGTTATAAACCATATGCCAAGCTGTGGAAAACGTTTTTTGAGCAGCAAATCCAGCTATTTCCCATGTTCCAGGGGGAACAGTGCTGGCAGACTCCAAATTGCCCCTAGGATTGTTATATGTTTAACAAGCTTACAGGCTGTTTTATGCTTTTAGATGCTATAGGCATGATTCTGATCCTATTTGTGTTGTTTTTTCCTGATACAGTTCCACTATCTGCAATGGAATTATACTAATTTTCTGCTGTCTATAAGAAAGGAGATTCAGGCCTTATATTTAATCTCCCTTTCTTTACCTGGAGAGTTTCAATGTATTTGAAATCTAACCTCATAATTTATTTGAATGTTTTACACATCTATATTAACCCTTTAACATTTTCTCCCATTCATATCTCTTAAAATATGGTCCCAAAATGTGTTGGTTTTCTTATTAATATCCACTTTTCAACCATTTATTTTGGAAAAGTTTTTATGAAAAAATTACAAACTTCTTGTTTTAAAGGAAACTGCATTTTTTTCGCAGCAGGTGATTGCATATTACTTCATTTTTTGAAATGGTAGATTATGTCTATTCATCATTGTCAGTATATACAATTCTTCTGATTCTTCCTGTGATTTGTAATAACTTTGCCACCTAGTTAGATTCATGGTTCCTTTATACTGAGATGCAGAGTGTATATTTAAAGACAGTATCCTGAACGAAGAACTCATTTAGTAATTTTAGTATTATGAATTTGTATTTTTTCTACATCATCAGACTAACATTATGGTTAAGAACAAATACACCCACTCACATATCCACAGTAAAGACACATTCTCATCTGATTCAGAGCCAGTGAATTGTTAAGCAAATCCACTTCAGTCCAAGCCTACCATATATCACATTTTGCCGGTAGGCACTTTCATGCAACTCTGATTAATAGTATTTGCATACAAACGTGTGGCAGATGCACGTGTCCTGCCAAAGACCTGCAAAGATCAGGACTTTCCAAAAGACCTAACAAAGACTGGGGCTTTCCGGCTCTTGAAACCTGATTACTTTTTTTCCCGGTGCTTATGTGCTTATGGTGGCTGTTGTCAGGCTCGCAGTCCCTGGAGTATGGGACCCCTGACCCATTAAGGCTGACCCTAGGTCAGACTCGACTAGGGTATAAAGAGAGTCCCACCAGAGGGCAAAGTTGAGTCAATCCTTCTTGGAGTAGCAAATCTGCAGTCGTGGAATCTCCCCTTGGATTAGGACACCATCCAAGGTAACTTCCCTAGGATTGAGACCCCTCGTCTTATAGGTAAGTGATGCGTATTTTAGTTCATTTTTCTAAAGAATTGTCTGCAAAAACTTAGGAATTCTTAAGCCAGCCCTGTAGTATTATTCCTGCTTGGCATCTGAACTTGAGGTTTACTATTGTTTATCGGAGTGCTAAATAATTTTTGTTAGAGTAAATCTCATATTGAGTGCCTGCCCTGTCTATTTTGTGGGTGTCTCCAAAAAAACCCCAAGATCTCTGTGATTAACTGCCAACCTACTGATGTGTCATCATGGTTTTAGTTTGATATTCAAATCAGTGATATACAGCTAAGCAGATACTTCCATGATAAACTATATTCTTGTATCTGTGAATGAGGTTATGGTCTGCTTTGACTAACTAGGCCAAAGCCTAATTCATGCCAACACTTCCTGTGAAAAATAAAGAGGGGACCAATCAGAGAAACATCTTTCTGCTTTGTTTCCGTGTAAGAACATTCTGTGCTCAAATTTCTGTTTTCAAGTCCTCCTGACCTTCATGATGCCCATAGGTCCATTATCTTCCATACACATTTTAAAGGATAGTAACAACATAAAAATTGTTTATCTTACTGGACTATTTTTATGTACAGGGAAAATTCTGCTAGTCACTATGTTATTTTTGCAGAGGTGAGTACCTGAAGCTCCAGAGACCTTTAATTATGTCTTTTTTTCTTTGTTTTATGATGCCTTATGTCCTCCCGTCTGCTTCTCTGTAAAAACAGGTTTATCACTTAGTGCTTGCATGTCTCACTAATACTAATTCCTCTGCTAACCAGCTTTCTATTTCTCAATACTCAGTACTGTAATACTGAGATTTTAGGGAAATTAAAACAATTTGAATCATAAAAAGCAATCATTGTAGTTTTATAATTCCTGTTTTTACATGTAAATTAAACAATTGATTTGTTAATTGCTCTTGGGGAATCAATCAGCTGTGTACTTTTTCATGTGAAACAAGTACTGATGCTGAACTAGTCATGTTGTCTTGACTTCAGTTTTAACCAAAGGAATCTCTTCTGCTGTTTGTACTCCCTATTCAGGAGAATTCAATTAGGCTCAGGTAGTACATCTGGGTTCTGAAGCCCAAACTCCAATTTAAGAACTACTGCCAAATAACTATAATAATCAAAGCCTCTAAAAAACACGATCTGCAAGCCAGCGTGGTGGCTCTGAAGATTATTACTCCAGTCTGTTAGACAATCTGTTCATGAGGACTTTGGTTTGAGCCCTGGCATCACTCATTTGTCTGCACTTTGCTCTTGATTCTGAGCCATGAGACTGCTGCTCCAGAGGGGAATGAGAAGGAGCTGAAAAGGGAGTTTTATAAATCTTTTAATTGTACTGAAGAAAAAAAAAATCAGAGACATTTCCTGGATGTATCAGTAAAAAACCCAGAACAGATGATAGAATATCTTACTTTTCTGGAAAAAAAAAAAAAAGCTGTTCTTTAATTATCTTTTTCTTCCCAAGTGGGTAATAAAGCTTGTTTAACTTACACTAGGGACACTCACAGGAGTCATAGAAGCTTTTCTCCAAATAATATTTCATCAAAAGTTGGAGACAGAAAAAAATCAACAGAATGGAAACCAACTATGTTTTATTCAAACCTCCAGGTCATAATGCACCTTTCATATTGTCATTAAGTAAGATTAATTTCTCTATCAAAAATGATGCCTTGGATACATCGATTTTTGCAGTACCCTATACAACAGAAACTGTTTGGCAAGTTATAAGGATCTGCTGAGAAAGTTATTTACTCTGTATATGGCCATTACCAATCTATCTATAGCATGCACACTGTACATAGCATGTACGTAGCATGTACATAGCATGCACATGTACATGGCCATGTGGCCATGAATGCTGAGATCTGGCACAGTCTCTGAACTTTTGGACTGAGTTTGGACAGCAAATTAAAGTCTTCTTTTGCTCTTTTCATTTGCAGCATTTAGCACTCTTCACAAACAGAACTAGAAGAAATGTCATCCTTGTGACTGTCTGCCATTATCTGTTGCCTCTGCTTTTTAAGCAGTCTGTGTCAGAAGGACAGAAAAAAAGTTCAGTGCAGCTTGTAGAAAACAGGTATTGATGAGGGAAAACAGTCAAGCTCTGTCAAGAGTAAATTGATACAGTATAATCTCCATTCAATTATGGAAGATTGTTTTTGTTATCTTAGCTACTCATTTGAATTGAAATTTATACTATATTTCAGTTACTTTCATGGTTACAGCATTAAGAGTTAAACTTGTTTGTTCTTCAAAAAGAGTTTTCTTTATGAGATAGTCAAAGAGTCAGAAATCAACTCTTGTCAATTTCGAGTACTGCCACAAATTCTTAGTCTAAGTGCAGGGCACTCACAGTAGGCAAAATCAGGATGACCCCAGGAAGGATTCCAGGCCATTTTGTCTGTGTCAGATGGATTGGACAGATGGAGGTGTCTTAGACTTCCAGGACCCATCTATATTGTAGGTAAATGTGTTAGTGTTTCACATCACTACATACAGGGTACTCAAAGGATCTCTGTTTAATCTTCACCTCTTTAATATTGACTCTCACAGCTTTCTGGAAGACAGGCAATGTAAAGAAGTGATGAATTTGACTTCAAGTATTGTGCCACACCTGCATAGCACTGAAGATGCCACAGTTAGGTCCTCAAACACTTAACAGCATGCTCCTGGTCAAAGTGGGATTATGACATCCCACCACACAGCATTCCCCTCTCAAATAAACACAGATTGTTAGCTTCATCTCTCAGTTTAGCCATCTCGCCACTACAGTACCAAAAAACTAGCTTCTAATTTGCTGACATCTTACCTTTTTCCTTCCTTATGAGTACTTTGTGACCTGACAGCTACCAGAATGATTTTCACAGCATCAGTGGTTATGTCTATAACAGAAAATTCCTGCTACAATTTTCCCTGGAAGTGAGGCTAACTGGTACAGAGTAGCCCCTGTCAGTGTCATTAGGTTACCTTATTCTCCAAACCAGGATAGACAATTCCAAACTACCTTTTGTGAGCACTTGCTGGTCTCTGTTAACTCTCAAAACTTGCTCAAGGTATTTGTGGAACACTAAATCTTGGCGTTGGCCACAAACATTTCAAAGGATCACTGTAACAGTTAAGCAGTATAGCAAACTGATATTCAATAGTCAGGAACATTCTCTGTCACTATTAAATTTATTAAGATTTTAAAATAATTTATCAAGAGACTTTTAAAAAGACATTTTCCTAAAATCAGTTAGTTATATTGTTTGATTCAAAAATTACTACAGTTAGCCTTATTTCATTAGGAGACGGTTTCTAAGGTTGTGGCCTTTCCATCATTTTATCCTTTTAAGATATTTGCAAACCATCCTCAAACTTTCATCCTGTGTTTCCCATGTTCTCTGACAGCATTTAGAAGTTGACAGACCACCTGCAGTTCTTAGCTGTAGCATTGTTTCTCTTGAGTTACGTCTAAAATGAAGGTGTGAGAGTACTTCCTCACTGTCAGGTCTCAGCGTTTACCCCATGTATATCTTACTTCTGTTATAAAAACTAGACCTAAGAATACTCCTTTACTTTCTTTCCCCATCTGCAAGATAAAAACACACAATGAATAAGGACTCTGATGCTCACACTCTAGGTCCCAGTTTCAACCTGTAATCATGGACAATTCAGATGTAGCTTTAAGAACTAAACTAATCAAAGCCATTCTCCTTGCCGGTCAGCTATAAGCTAGTACCTCTCCTTTTAAATAACTTTTTCTTACCAGACATCTTCAACAAAAAAGTTTGTGAAGAGCCTCAAGACTTAAAAGTCTCCTTAGCCAGTGTAGGGTTTGGCTTTAAAAAAAAAAATTGAAAAAGAAATATAGGTATTGTAGATATTGAATAATCAGATACGGTTAAGAAAGCAGAAGAAAACAGAACATTTAAAGGCTAAATGTATGAGGCTAAATAACCAAAACCCAAAACATAACAAAAACTCCTGTAACTGCAACAGATGTATTTTGTGTTCTTTAAAATACAACTTGTTCAGAATTTGGACTAAAAACTGAAAGCTGAAAAAGCCCAAGTTCAAGAACAGCTCTGAAAAAACTCAAGATGTTAGGAAGCAGATGTAAGCTAAAAATAAAACCAGTTTGAGTGAAAACAAATCCATGTTTGCAGCACTGCAGAAAATAGGCAGTTGTTGCATTTGCCCTACAGCAACCTCCTTGTAATGACACTGGATACCTGCCAGTCTCTAATTATCCTTACACCAATAACTTTAAACTGCTGCTTCCTTCAACTTAATGTTTTAGCTCAAAGGGTACTTCAAGTGGACCATCTTATCAGAATGACATAAATTTAATAATATAGTGTGCACCAACATTGCAATGGCCTAAAGGGTTCCTGGGATATTAGGAAGAGCCCTTTCTTTGTAAGGTATAAGGAATCCATTTCATTATTTATTTACATGCCTCATACATAGAAAGAAGTGTTCTGGTATAGTTTGGTTTTTATGTTTCTGTTATATTCTTAAGCAAAGGCTTAAAAAAAAAGATTGCTAAAGTAAACTAAACACAAAAGAAGAGGATATGAATGTTTATGTGTATATGTGCCAAAAGATAAAGAAGAGATGTGGCAGTTTAATAGTACATGTATACAGACATTATATATTACCTATGTTTCACATGTATGCACTTGTTTTAGCCAAATTGTTAAAGCCAAATGACTTTCTGTGTAGTCATCTTCTGTTCAGATAATAATATAGAAATACATTATGGCACATATAGTAAGGAATATTCTCAACCTTGAAGTGTTTATAAGATAAACAGTCATAATAAGAGAAATATATTATTTAAAAACATATTTAATACACAACATTTAATTGTGAACTCAAAGTTGTGCAAATATTTTTCAAATTAAAAGGCTGATAAAACTTATTTTGCTCAACACAATCAACTTTATGCTTATGAAAAGCTCTGAAATCACACAAACTTTCAGAATTAAATGAATATATAGTTTAGCATAAAAATTGTTTTGCTGGTTTCACTAACTATACTGATATTAGTAATATTACTTCACACTGCCCTTTTTAAAATCTGTAGAACATCTGAGGTGGGATCCAGTAACGTGATTTCAAGTATAAGAAGAACCTTTCCAGAACTCCAGGTCACAAAACCAGAAGCTTTGATCTTGATTTAATATTGCACTATTAAATTAGCACTTTCTACATTTTATATGAACTATGAAACACATATGTACAGGAATAACCCTTTTGAGTGAATATTATCAATGTTTTCTGTGCTTCCCTAAGATTGCGGATATTAGCTACAAGTGTGAAGATATTTCTTATTGCAATGAACATTTTGTTTGGTAAATCTATTGCTGTGAGAGGTAAGATGTAGCAGGGTAAGATTACCTAGCAGCTAATATTTAGCTGAGCGATACAAGTAGGCAGACAGACAGGCTGAAGAATTTAGTCCTGGTTTGTGCTTTGTTGAAGATATTATATAAGAAACATTCTAGAACTATTTTTAAGTTAGCACAGCATGATTTTGAACATACTTTCTTCCTAAAAATATAAAAGCATCACATTTGGAAATAATTTTGTGTTAGAGTATCTGCTGTGAAAAGTGGACTGTTGGCTTCTAGTACACAAAGTCCAAAAAATAATATTGTTTATTAAAAATGACTATAATTCAATATAAACTGGACAGAATTTTAAAGCCACAAACACTCCCTTTAGCTGGATCACTGACTGCATTGTAAATATATTGTCTGATTGTTAAATTCAAAATAGTTATTTACTTATTACAAAGCTGACATAATAACATAACAAAAAAATAAATAAAAAGGAGCAATAACATTATAGTGTAGCATCTGTGTTTTTTTTCTTGAATATTGCCTTGCAAAAAGATATTTCTTCTTTGATAACAATAAAACAGCCCCAGAAAATAACCCCTCCATGCTGATACTCAGCTTTCACTGTGAAAGATGATCACATACAGTAGGAGCTTGCATTGATGCATTTGACAACAAAAAGCAAGATATTGACGGTTCTCATGCTTCAATAATTTTTTACAAATAAGAACATCCTTGCAACTCACAGAAATGGAAACAGGAATTTTTACATTAGTACATCTTGATCTAACTAGGAAATTTCTTAATTACTTTCTTTCAATAGAACAGCTATTACTATTTCCAATCTATCACAAAAGATCCTGCAGAATCCTGATATCATGTTGCAAAATGCATTTGCAGGATGCTGTCCTTGCAACAATCCATAAAGGGAATATAACTCCACTAAAGTAATTTACGATTCTATGTAGGATAATTTGATGGAGAAGAAACTATTTTGTACAGAGACAATGAGTTTAGAGTTAGTTGGGCCTTACTTCCTCATTTCCAAACAGTTGGGCTAAATCTCTTCCTTCAAGAGTTTCTATGCACAAAGGAAGAAATTATGTCTGCTGTTACTTCCTTTTCAGTGAAAAAACCGCCAAAGGAGTGAGGCATGATTTTTTTTTCCCAGTTCTTTGAATTGAGAGACTTGTCATAGCTCAAACGTACAACTTGTAAAGAGTAACAATGTCCTGTGTATACTACGCAAACTCTCTTTCTCTATTCCTGCACTGTTTCTTGAGCATCAGTATCAATATTATGTTCTCTTACATGCCAGGCCTACGAACAACCTAAAGAGCAAAAGAAGCCTTTTCTCATAAGAATAATTTACAATAAATGTAGTATTATATGTTGCCTGCATCTCTTGAAACATATGAGGCACTGAGTTTAGATTTCAAAGGGTAAATGCTATGTGTATAATTGACTGGTGTGATATGGCATTGCTGACTACACCATAAACCATGATGGGGACAATGTTCATGATGGGGATGGTGATGAATGTTTTCAGTAGCTCTTTTAGTGTTTTCCTAAGGTGACTTACTTGGACTTAACAGCTTTCTTAAAGAAACAATCTAGCTATTATTATTAAAAAATAAACAAAAAACCAACCAACCAACCAAAAACTGATATTGTTCCAAGCTAAAAGTGAATTAATGGTGACACCCAGTGGCCAGGTAAACGTGCTGTAAATTGCACTAATATTCCCTGTGGAAGGCTTTGAGACTTGCTGCTTAATGCATGAGGTTCTGAATGTATTTAGTCATCATTATCTCACAGCTCATCTATTCCTAATTTTGGCGACATGGCATTAATTAGGCCTAAAGTCATTGTATGATATGTTCAGTGCTTGTTTCTTGCTATTGTTTGCTTTTGCTGACAACCCAGATAGTAATAGTATCAACAGACTATAACTGTCTATATTAGAAATTACAAAACAGAGTCCAATAAAAGGAGCCGGTGGGGAAAAAGAATTACTATCTTCTTTTCTTTAACACTAATTTCAGTAGGCCTGTCCAAAGCAAAGGGTTTCCAATACGTGGAAAATTAAGTTCTGGTATTGAATCAGATAAAAATCAGCAACTTTTTGACATTTTAAATGCAATGAGATTCGGAAGAGATCTCTAGAAACAGTGTTTCTGAACTGATTTATGTTCTGAGATGTGCACTGGAATGTACACTGAATTCACTATGCAGCTGAAGATCCCAGAGTGTCCTGCTGCTGTTGGAGTTAAAGTTTCCAGATACTACTGTTGCAAGTCCAACTACAGCAAACGACTCTTCCCTGCCCTGACATACTGTATAAACTGGAAGCCTAGAAGATTAAATGATAACTTTGACAAAAGCTGTAATATGTATCTATTTTAATGTGAAGGTGTCAGAAGTACTGAATCTTTAGGCAGCCTAACCAGAGTCCAGAAAAGATATTACTAAATTTATTCCCTAAAATCAAGAAAATTCATCAAATTAGCATGTTTTGTGTAAAAACATTTGGGATTCAATTAGTTACCACTTTTGTGAGCGTGTACACGTAAAGTAGAAGCACGTCTTTTTAAAAGGCTAACCTGTGATGGGAAGATAAGGGCTATACATACAAATGAAGTACAGTGTATCTTTTGCCTTATCATGGTGTATTGAATTTGGTTTATGTGGCAAGGGGAGCTGCAGTGGTGGCTTCTGTGAGAAGACATCAGAAGCTGCCCATGTGTCAGAGCCAGCTTCATCCAGCTCCAATACAGACCTGCCATTGACCAAAGTTGAACCCATCAGTGACATTGGTAACACCTTTGTGACAACAAAAAAATATTTAAGGGTAAAAAAATGTGACGAAGCAGCTCTGAGAGAGGAGTGAGAATACATGAAAGAAACAACTCTGCAGACACCAAGGTCAGTGAAGAAGGAGGGGGAGGATGTGTTCCAGGTGCTAGACCAGAGATTTCCTTGCAGATTCCCCTGGAGCCCAGGGAGGTTAACAGTTGAGCAGATATCCACTTGCAGCCCACAGAAGACCCCACGCTGGAGCAGGTGCATGTGACTTGAAGGAAGTTGCAGCCCATGAAGGACAAGGCTCCTGGCAGAACTGTGGCCCATGAGAGGAGTCCACTCAGAAGCAGGTTTTCTGACAGGACCTGTGGCCTGTGGCGCACCCATACTGAATCAATTAATTCCTGAAGGACCGCATTTCACAGCAAGGACCCATGCTGGAGCAGTTCTTCAAGAACTGACGCCTGTGGAATGGACCCACACTGGAGCAGTTAGTGAAGGAGTGTCTCATGTGGGTGGGACCCCACACTGGCACAGGGAAAGAGCATGAAAAAGAAGCAGCAGCAGAGACAACACGTGATGAACTGACCACAACCCCCACTCCCCATCCCTCTGTGCCACTAAGGGGAAGGAGGTAATGTCCGAGGGAGGGAAGTTGAGCCCTGGAAGAAGAGAGGGGAGGGGGAAGGTGTCTTTAGTTTTGTTGATATTTCTCACTATCCAACTCTGTTATTAATTGGCAGTAAATTAAATTAATTTTCTTCAAGTGAAGTCTGTTTTGTTATGGTAACTGGTGAGTGATCTCCCTGTCCTTATCTCGACCCACGAGCTTTTCATCATTATTTTCTTTCCATATCTTGAGGAGGAGGAGGAGTGAGAGAGGAACTTGATGGGTACCTGACAGTCAGCCAAGGTCATCCCACAAGTATTCATGCAAATCTACCTCCTCACCACTTCTAAGTATCACAGAAGAGGACTTGTTAATACAGAACCTCTGCTCCAGCTGGGTTTAACACACAGCATTTGACTTGCTTGAAAGACAAGTCAAGAACAGAACAGCAGTCACTCAAATGTATTCCTAAGAGCATTGGAAGTGGGTTTTGAGAGGCTGCCATTATAATTTTTGGTTATTATGCAGGTGAATTGAATCTCATTCTCAGAAATTAATGGATGTTTCATTCAGAGGCGTTATCCTAACTGTGTGTGGTAAAGAAATGATAAAAGGACATTCTTTATCCTCTTGCTAGTATTAGGTCTAAGTGTTATAATACCATACAAAAAGTAGTTTTCACAGCAACTATCATCCTGTTCAATTTCACAGAACTGAAATCACAATTTTGCTAAAGATCTGTTTTTTATCATGCAGTACTATGAGACTGATTCTCTAGTAGATCAGACTTTTCCAGGAGGTCATTGGTTTTTAAAGTAGAATGACAGAATGAATATTCAAAAAGCAGCTGAAACGAAAATGATGAAAGAGATTCAACTTAAACAAATTATTTAAATAAAAAAAATTCTTAGTCTAAGAGCCAAAGAGCATGAAAAAAGACAGAAAAGCTTTGAAAAAAAATGTGCATAAGATTATAGTAGATATTCCTCAGCAGTTTAATTTTCTTTCAGTTTTTCCTCATTTTCATATCCTTACTTGGTTGGAGAGCTTATAGTTAAAGAGGAGCTTAGCTTGCAATTAGAAATACCTCTGTTACATAAAGTTCTTATGATACTTCTGAGAGGACTGTGTGGGTTGGTGCATTCCACTGGTATTCTCTAAATTTTAATGAGAAAAAAAAAATTGTGTTTCATTTATTAGGAAGTGTAGCTTCTGAATCTATAATTTTAATCAATTTTTTTAGAGGCATGAAATCTTCAAAAAGAATGTTCCTAACTCTTCTGAACATCAGGCCTTTTTAAAAGGTCTTTGATACCCAAAGATACTTGAGACCTTTCATCATTTGAGAAACTCCTTATTTTTCTTCTTAATGTGTAACCCCAAAGGCCCTCATGTGGATGGTTTACCCCAAAAGAGGACAAATAGCAAGAGGAGAGTAGAATCACTTATAGAATGCTGCAGAAACCAACAAAGCAAAGGAATTCAGAGACGCTTCTCCAGTTTGTTGCCAACAAAAATCTAGGTGATGAATTTGCCTTTGAGGAAATCGCACTGCCCTACTTCTTTCCCTGGCAATGAATCCATGAAATTCAAAGGTGAAGGAATCACACAGTACATTTATTGAAAGAGTAGTGGAAGTACCTTTTCAATGTGAGTTCTCCCTGGAGCCACAAAAAGAGCTATGACTGCACCAGTCATACTAGTACTATTGTTATTTTTTTCAGTAGTGTGGGCAATTCTTGAGGCTACAATTAGACCTTCCTAAAGAGAATCTGCAAAGCAGAACCTCCAGCACTGGGGGTGTGGGTGTGTGTGTGTGTGGGGGGGTGTGTGTGTGTGTGTGATTCCAACACCTGTGCCAACATATTAGCATGATTGAACACAAGGTTGAAAGCTAGCAAAACAGCCTTTGAGTTTATTGATATTTAAGACTTCAGCAATTCTTCACATACAAGTGAGTTCTCAGTAAGAACTGAGTGAGAAAAGTTTTATTTCTCAAGGCAACATATAAATAAAAAAATATTAACTAATGGAGAGATGGATAGATTGTTAAAACCGGTAGGAAACACATCTTGTAACAGTAATATGTTTTCCTCCATCTTTTATGATAACAATAATGTTAATTCTGCTGTGCAATATTCTAGATTGAATTCAAGTGACAAGTGATTAGACCTTTGACAAAGCCTTTCAAAAGTGAGTGATTCTAATACAAGAGTTGTAATTAAGATAATGAAGGAAAATGAAAGAATCATCTTTGATAATCAAAGTATAAAGCAGTTTAACCCAGCATCTGAAATCTTTAAAACAGAGAGGTACACAATTCAATACAATTTGTTTGATAAATTACACATTATACTCTTGAAGAACAGTAAAGCATTGCAGGGCTAATTATTCACTTAATGACAGAAGAGTCATTACATAGGCCATAAGGCAGAATGGGCAAAGTGTATTATCCCTTTCCTAGCAATCTGAATTTCTATTGTTTCAAAAGGAAAAATATAGCTTTTTATACATATATCTTTTCTTCCAAGTAGTATTCATTTTGTAATTTCATATCAGGGTGATTGTGATTTGCTGTTGCAGTAAAGCTATGTGCAATGTAACAGCTAGTGGATTTTCAGCTGGCAGTTAATGCAGTTACCTGGATATTCATCACAAGAATTTTCTATCTACTCTTTCCCTTGTCCATAAGAGTCTGGCTCTGTAGTTCATAGTAATGCAAAACTCTCTTTATCTTCACTTGATGGAAATGTGTCCTGGAAAGCAAACTTCAAAGGGAAAAAAAGAACTAAAGAAACTTGTAATAAATGTATTAAAATGGAATTAAGTATTTTTTTTTCCTTTATAAGGCCTGTATCTGGTATACACTGTTCAAACAAGTAGTTTATCTGAATCCAAAAAGTAGCTTAGAACAACTCTTCTAAGGGTTTGCACTCTTAACCTATCAGGCACTGCTATGACTTTATCCATATTAAATGACCAAATTCTATTTTACTCAAAAAGCACTTATATTTAAAATACACTATTTAATGTCCAGTATCAGAATTAATTGAATGTATTACAGACTGTTAAGGTGATTCATTAGGAAGGCCAACAATTATGTAGCCATTTAATTTTGTGCTTACCTGTTGCCACTAAAGTCACTGAAAAGCATGTTCATTTTCATTTGAATAAAGCACATAAAAGATATTGTAAAATATATCTATTCACTGTAAACCATCTCGAACTTTCAGACATCCTGGCACTGAGGTAGTGGACTAAAGGACACCCTTGCAATTGTTGCACAGTTCGTAAAGTATAAAACTAGTGTTCATTATTGATTCACATTTTTTCGAATTGCTTTTAAGTTTGAACAGTTTCTCGCTGTTATGTCATGCTTATGGACCAGAAGATGGAAATGTAAAATAAGAAAACCTGCATCTAACAAAGAGAAAAAATTTATAAGTCTGTGATTCAAAAGCAGACCCGAGTGTAATCCATTCTTTTTGAAAGGGAAACGTTTTAAATATTTCGTAAGTAGTGGAAACTTATAGACAAGAATGTAAAGAGGATGCATTGAAAACTTAGACCAAGAGCATTAGTTCAGTTAACTTACCTCTTTTCTACAGTGTCCTGACTGGATCACATGTCTGAGTTGAATGGAAGAAGCTGATTGGAAACTCAGTCCCAAGGACTAAACATTGTCCTTAAACTAGCACTAGACACCTGCTACCCTAACTTGAATTTTTCACTTAAGAACTTTCTGGATCTTCTCCAATACCAAAGAAATTAACTTTCTGAAGTAAGACAGAAGGTAGTATGTGTTTGAAATAATAGAGCAATGACAGCATCTGGAAGAGTGAAGGAGCAATGGCGATAGAAGAGTAAGGTGTCATTATATTGGTTGATGGAACACACAAATTACAGGTTACAGAACTTTGGAAAATAGAAAGAGAGGAGATATTTATTTATTAGCATTATATGTTGAAGGACCATCTGATTGGCTGAAAGTAAGCTATTTGATGAAAGTTTTGGAACTTTCACATAATGGTCTAAAACTTTCTTAAATAAAGACATTGTATTGGAGTCTACAGTAAGGAATAATGGATATCGCTCAGAAGTTTGTACTTTGTCTAGCAGCAAAAGGCAATGGTGCCCCTTTTTGCCCTCCCTTTTTACCATAACTCTGGAACAAAACAGTCAAAGAATCTAACACAATAACAGAGTTGAAGGCATAGAAATATTGGACAACCTGGATAGAATTTTATTATACGCTGTCGATGTCATTCTTTTTTTATCCAATCCCTATGAATCCCTTGGGGACAGCAGCCAATGAATTAAAAAGTTTGAGGAAGTCTCACTGCAGAGTTGTAATCAAAGGAAGTTCAAGATTCAGTGCATCAAACTTTCAACAACAATATGTGAAACTATACTAAATATGGATTCATTTGGACTAAACATTCAATTGGGTACTTTTGAGTGCAATTACCGCATAGTGCTGATAGTCATATGATCTCATTTTTCCTCAGCTATATAGGTCTATTGACCTTGAATAGTGTAACGATATAATGGATATAATAATAAAACTACTAAGCTTTTAGGGAGAACTTTTCACCCAAAGATCGCAACGCATTTTAGAAAGGAGGTCAGGATCATTATCTGCGTTGACTGGGGGAACAGGAGCCAAAGAAGAAAACTGACTTGACCAAAGTTGTCTAGCAGACCTGTGGCATAGCCAAAAAGAAAAAGACTTTTTTGTGTTACAGTGCCAGCATAAGGATACAAATTAAAGTATAGTAAGATTAACATTTTTTCCAGTCTTGCTTTGTTGTGCCATTTATTGTGGTATGTGACAGTGCTTCAGATGTGTATGTGTATATTTGGCAAGACAATGAAATAATCTTAATTTCTTAGCTTTCAAATCTTTCCACTTCAACAGCAGTTTCATTTCAATAAGCTAATAATATCACACTTGAAGTCCTGTGTTTCAGCAGAAAAATTTCCCCATCATTGCAACTATCAGCAAAAGCCAAGAGTATAAGAGTCTACTCTGTGGATGAATGGAGTTATGAGAAAGAACATGTCAGTCAATGGTAAGGTGTAGATGTGGGTTAGTCTAAGTATGCCTATGACAGGGCCTTGGCAGTGGGACACCACGGTTCATCAGCATTTGCGCATGGAGTATCAGACTTGAAGTGAAAACTGAGACACTTCGTCTGCCTTCAAAGTATTTTTATTGAAATATCTTACAGTAACATGATTATGCAACTAGATGATCTCTAGAGGTCCCTTCCAACCCCTACCATTCTATGATTCTATGATTCTATGAAACTTACTTGCCTAAGTCCCAACTATTTAAAAAAAGTGTTTCATAAAAATAAATATATAAATTTTTTTTCTATTTAAAATTATTATATATTAGTATTTACAGCATCCTGAAAAATGAGGCTACTTGCCTTGAAAGGTTTTCCAATGCAAAA
>VZSC01013108.1:111643-136258 GCA_013398225.1 Steatornis caripensis | reverse complement strand
AAAATCAACATGAAATTGTGAATTTTAGCACAGACAATTCATCAAATCAGTTGCTTGTATGTTTAAAGTTTACATCTAAGTTGTTCCTGAAAATTACTTTTTTTTGTTAGCATATGTTAGTTAGCCCAAACATCAATATTATGCAGTTGATTTTTCTTATGTTTTTGTTAGCATTGTAGACTTGCAGGCTTGCTAAGCTAACAAAAACTTATGATCCAAAATAAGAACTGTGTAATCATTCTGTTGTGATTTTAGCTGTCAGTGAAGGCCTTATCATAGGATATTTCCTGTAAATATCATGTCAACTTTTACTCTTGTGATAGGTTTCTTATTTCAGCACAACAATTTCCTTAGTTAAAGACTACTGGTCTAAGAAGATAGATTTTATTTACTGAGCATCCATAGATTCAAAACTCCACATATTGTTGAACACCAAGAGCTACCGTCAATCATTAATGGGCGATGTTTATACTCTTGAAAAATTAAAGTGTAAACCAACACTTTCTCTCCCCTAACAGTTCTATAAACTTCTCTCCAGAAGAAATTGTGGAAGAATTGGAAGAAATTACTATTAGAACATCAGGACATCTTGACCAAACATAAGCTCTGGTCTCAGACAGAAGCATAAAGAAAAAGATCTACATGAAAGAAACATAAGCAGGCAAAGCTTTGAGGGAGTGCTGCCTTGTAGTATTTCCTCAGTGAAGATGAAGAAGGATAGAAGTCAAGAAACCAAGTTTTATTGGGCTGTAAACTAGGATATTTAAGTTTTCAAAGAAAAATATTAATAATCTTTTCATAAGGAAAAATTGTAGAGTTTAGGGAAGGATAGAAAATATGTTTTCTTTTTATTATAAAAAATATAGAAATAATTCATATATTTAAAACCATACCCACTGTGTCCTTGCAACATGGTTTCTCTTTTCCAGACTGGGCTCCAAACAGCTCAGAGGACTTCTGAGTTATTGCAAGCTCTGCATAGACCTCCCTGTTCCCTAGAAATCTTCTATTTACATCATTTCTTAGGCTTGAATTTCTGCTCCTGGTTACTCATTGTCGTGGTTGAACAGAAGTTGCTTATTCTCTACATAACCAGTAGAGTCCCAGGCACAGTGCTGTGACTGACTTTCGCTTGTCTTATGCCTATGCCTCTCTAAATTTTTCTCCTTGAAGAGGTACAGTTGCTTCCCACATTATGGTGACTTATCCCCCTCCTTTCAGGGGGTTTTGGCCTGGTCCCTCCCCTTCAAGGAATTTTCTACACAAATGAAAACCAACAAATCAAAGATAACATCTGGTGCAATCTCCGTCCCCAGAGCTCACCTAGAATCTCCCAAACGAAGATGATCAGTCTTCCAGTATTTAAAATAACTAATACAGCAATCAAGTCTACTGCTACTAGCAAAGGAAATATTCAGAGTCTCCTGTATAACTGACAGAACAACTTTGTACACTTACATGTAGTATGTAGCCATAGATGTTTCTAACTTAATGTTTTATCTTTGAATTTAAAAACTTACGATTTGTTTGCTGCATCATTTTCATTTAAGAATTGTCAATTTTTAATACAGTGAAGATGTGGAAGAGTTAAGTTGACTGACATCCAGTCATTGACTCACAAACATAAATAACTTCCATAATGAGGAATAGAGTAACTATTGACTGAAGATTTGTTCAGTATTGTTCCCATAGAAGAAATAAATGTCAAGACACTAAAGTATTTTCCAGTGAAAAATATGTATATATGTGTTTTTTCCTGCCTCCCTGTCACACAGTATCTGGTGTGATATTTTCAAAACAATTCAGATAGCTCAATACATTAAACTCAACTTTTGGAAATATGTTACAGACACAATTCCCAAAGGCAACACAAGAAAGTTAGATGTTTCATCTACAACTGCTTTAATAACAAAGTGAAAAACTGCAATCTGATTTTATTGAAAAACCTTAAAATGCCTCAGGAAAAAGTGAGATCATAGTTTTAAATTTCTTTAGGCGGCACAAAAAGTCAGTATCTTTTATGCAAGGCTGCATCATGTTAGGATCTACAAAATAAAATGAAAGCAAATCTGCAGCAACTTCCTTGCAAAAATAAAAATATAAAAGAACGCATATATGATGATCTTTTTTCACTCACAATATTTCAGAGTTGAGGTAATCAGAAATTTTGGGATGAAATCTTGAAAGAAATGAATATTTATCAGTATTGGAAAAAAAAAAAAGAAACACAAATCCAGTTACTAGTTTTGTCACAACTTTAGCAAGTATTCTGACAACCAGGAAACACTATACATTTTGGCTTTCGTTTCACTCCAGAGAACATTCAAAAGCTTTAATTTCTAAGTATATCTTTGTCTGTTTCCATATATTTGTTTTTCTATGCCTTTGAATGTGAAGCTGAAATTGGTCCTTATTTGAGATTAAATTCAGAGACAAAGTTTGCCTCACACCAAAAACTGAAATAAAATAATCTGATTTTTATTAAGAATCTAAGCCATGTACATAGTTGATTTAGATTGTAAAACACATTTGTACTATATAGAATGCAATATTTCTTTGCGTATTTTTAAGGATACGTCAATAGCAATAGACTTCTCAAACTTCATACAAGATAAAAAGGCTATTATTGAATGTATTTTAACTACCCATTTATGAAAGCAAGAATAATGATCATGACCAATTTTTGCTATCTAATGACAGATAGCAAAAGAAATAACAACCCTGTTCGTAAACATGCACTTTTATTCATAAGGCTCTGTGATGGATCTTTTATAAATTTTAAATATTTTTTAATCTACTTTATTGTTTACTTTTTAATGACATTTTGGAGAACTTATTTTTACTGGTACTTGTGCCTTGTGTGAAACAGGCATTTGAAATTACAAGTTGTGACTATTGCTAAAAATGAGAGACTGTAATGAAACGGAGCACTTAGTCAAACAGTCACTGAGACTGTCTACTCAAAGGGCAAGACCTTTCAAATAATATGCAATTATGATATAGACATGATCTATAACTCAGAACCTTTTTTTCAACAAATCTTTTTCAGACGTGAAGATCTGGAAAGAGTTCTGATTTTAAATGGATGTAAGAATGTGCTGTCTAGAAAAAATGAAGAATGTTGGAATGAACTGTCAGACCCCTAAACTATGTAATGATGTAAGTATCTGAGCCTACTCAAAGTGTTTTTTCATTGAAAATATTTTATTCTAGAAGTACTTTTAAACAAAAGTACTGATTATGGCAACTGTTCTGCCAAAGAAATGCCAATTTCATTGCTAAATGATTTTTTCTCCCCAAAAAGTAGAATATAGTTGTGTCTTAAATTCTTGTGTATGACTTTAAAGTTAAATAAATAGTGTCCTTATGCCAATTCAATGGTCCTTTTACGTGGTTAATGAAAAAGTTTATGGACAGTATGATCCTGAAATACGTATTTGGTATGTGATGTAAAAGTGAAAATGTTGTTATTAAGTCAAAATCCATTATCTGACAATTTTCAAAGCAATCTTTTTCAATCAAACTCAGATGGATCCTAAGAAAAACATTTTCAGTAAAATGACTGTGTTTTTTTAAAAAAAAGTTTAACAATTTGGTTTAAGAATTAATTATGTTAAAAGATTATTTGGAAAAGTGGAAGACATTTAAATAGCAAATCTGATTACATTTATTGAAACAAAATTTGTCACTGCTTTTTAATTGTAGAAGGAGTATTTCTGAAAAGTGAATGGAAATAAAAAGTTATATCCAAATTTGTAAGATACAATGTTTCTTGCTGCAAGGAAAAAGATCTAAAACACATAAAAATATTCAAAAAGTCTACAAGATTAGAAAGGAAACATGTTGTTAAGATTACCTTACAAGCTACCAAGCCGCTAAATAATGGAGAAGGCTAATTTTGACTCTACTAAATGATGGAAGAGATTAAAACAGCAGATTATAAGGTTCAAGTTAAGCAAGCATCTCTCCTTCTCTGTGTTCCAGTCCTCTAGTTTTCATTACTTGTGAGGTTTATCATGTTTACTTCTACAAAAAGTCCACAGTTAGACTACAAAGGAGGAACAGGCTTCATTGGAGGTTTCAGGTGTCTAAGTACCGGTATCTAGCATTATTTTTTATGTCCATTTTCCGATGCATTCTCACAAGGCTGAATAATGTGACTTAAGAGTATAGGAAAAATGCTCCTTTTCAGAATGACAGCTGGAGGCCACACTATCTACCCAAAGTTATCTAAAATACACTACATATGTATGTTTAAGGAACTGAATCTTTCCCTACAAAATAGGACTAAAAGGGCAATTTGAGTGATATCACCAGCATCTTCTCCTGTTAAACTCCAAATCATTTAGAGCTCTTTTTTCCTAGAAGAGTCATGAGTTCATCTTTGAAAAACAGGCAGAGGAAAAGGATACTTAATTCATGTGAAAGACTGTTGATATTAATTCGTTTTCTCACCTCAGTAATTTAGAAGTAGATTACTTAAAATAAATTTTCATTGGCTTCATAGGACATATCTGATATTATCCATGTTTTCCACTTATTGAAAGTGTATACTATCCTTGATTAAAAAAACAGCATACACCAAACCTTCAGTGAGCTCTGTGTTAAAATAAGAAAGGATTCATTACTCATTCAGAGGATAAGTTATTTCGTTTTACTTAACATAGACTTGTTATATCTATACTACTAAGTAAAAATCAGCCTTGAGACAAGTTTGGACACTGATCCAGGACTATCCATGCTGCTGATCTATTAGCAGTGCACCAATTTTGTAATAATTTTGACATGTTCCAGCTTCAGCTCTCTGAAACAGTGTCTGGACTCTGGTCAACAGATAACATACAGCAAAGAGTATGTCCAAAAGTGTGGATAAGATTGCACAAGTATGGTTTTCATTGGACCTGAGTCCTTTAATACTGCCCCCAAAGGTCTGAGACCCTTAGACACCACTGTATACCTTTACACCATACAACTTGGCATAAATCAGATTCTTAGTTTCAGACTGTGAAAGCACTTCTCTGGGAGGTTCTCGCATTACTATCATCTTATGTTAACCATTTTGAACTGAAAAAACCCAAGAACCCACTAAAAATTGTAATGGTGCTTTACCACCACAGAGATTTCTACATTTTTAGGGACATTGTTTAGTGGTGGACTTGGCAGTGCTAGGCTGACAGTTAGTGATGATCTTAAGGTCTTTTCCAACCTAAATGATTCTATGATTAGTAAGCTGTACTGAGCTAGGGCAAAGGCTTAGGCACTGACATGTCTTTCATATTGTTTATTTGGTCAGTGACCATCATGGTTTTGACTAATAACAACTATACTGTCCTAATCAATGTATGGACAGGATTCAGTGATGGTAAGGGCCCAGGGCTGAACTATTCCCAACAGAGAGGTGAAAAAGATCACTTTTTTGTTTTGTTTCATATTAAGGCAGTAAGAGAAAAGTTAAACTATATATACATGTGTTGTTCTGTGAAGCTTTCCCTCAGGACCAAAGAATAGGCTCCCTGGTCCATTTTATTTACTAGTATATGCATAGAAGTAAAGAGATTACCTGCAGTGCAGATGTAAATGAGGGTCAAAGTTTATGTAGATCTGTCTGTCTTGCCACTTGACCTCAGAGGGGTTTTTTGTTTGTTTCAGGAGTACAGATATTGCTTTAAGCATTATACCTAGGAAAGGTATCCAAAGACATACATACATTCAAGGAGTTGTTTACCCACCAATTCTGAACAGCTGAGATCTGTGAATATGACAGTTACAATAATACAGCTTATTTTTTATCAAAATTAGTTCTCCACACTCGACTTTGGAGCTTGTGAGCAAAATGTGCAGAAAGAAATAAAATATCTGAACCTAAGGGGAAAAAAGAGGCAGCTTAACAATTAAGTGGTCAGCTATATAGCTCTTGTAAGCAAAGGCTTACAGCTACATAATCATGTTTGATGTTCATTGCAATATTTTTGACAAAAGATTTTACTTTAGAAAACAATTTTTTTCTTGGTTTTGCGTACTTGCACTGTACACTAGCACACTGTAGAAAGCTGTAATAAGGAATCAATCAGACAATGGGACTTTGGATAAACAAACCATTTTCACTCCAAGGTCAGTTCTTCAGATACATCCAGGATTTTGTATCCAAATTCTTCAAGGTCCAATCAGCACTGATTTAAGCCTAATAAATTACATTTAATTCATCCTTAAAGATTAATTTAGTACCATTGTTCTAGAGATAAACCATAACTCATCTTGAAAACTTAATACACAATTAATAGGTCAATGCCCTCTGTAACATATATCTATATGCCTCAGTGATGCTATATGCACTTCTCCATGAAGAAGTGGCTAAACTGAGAAAATCAACAAAAAAAGATTTGAGTTCATGTTAGACCTTTTACCAAATGGACATAATATTGAGCTAAAAACAGCTCTACCTGTAAAAGATGAATAGAAGAATATGCTATGTACATAATCTACCAATGTGCTTTTGAGTAATATGAGTGAATGAATCATTACTGTTATGTTGGGTAGCATTTCTGCCATCTGAGATCTACCTTGGGAGTAAAAAGCATTTTTTGAAACTTAAAAATATAATGATTTTATAAAAATATATTATACATATGTTACATAAAATATATTATACATATATTTCATTAAAATATATGTTACATATGTGTATATATAATACACACATGTGTATATATCATATACACATATATGTAATATATTTTTATATATTATTTTATATAATGAAGATGAACACTTATTTCTCCTTTTAATTTCATGTGTAGTTATATATACAGGTAAGACTCAAAGAGGGAAAAAACACCATACTTTGAGGCCTTTTCCTTTGCAATTGGAAAAGTACATAGCTGAGTATTAGGTAGTTGTCCAGAAGTGTTGAAGAGAGATGGAAAGGGAAGTAGATAGCTTTATTCATTAGTGAAGTCTTTTAACATAGTGAAAGTAACATCTAATTGATGAATTACTGGTTATGACTATAAATAAAATTAGAGTATCTTGGATAAAAAATGTAAATTCTGAAAGTTTCCAAATGGCAATTGCTAATTGCCTCTGTAGGGTCTGTGTAGCGTAGGACATTTATGTCAAATAGCATAAAAAGAAAAAAAAAAGACAAAAAAAGAGAAAGAATTGCTAAAAAACAAAAAAGCAGGATATCATGGTAAGGTTTTTATCCTAAAAATACTTCTTTCTCTTGTGAACATCATAAAGACTGTAAGTAAAAAATGGAAAAGAGCAAGAACAACAAAAACTGCATGAGAAAAAAAAATCATATGTAGACTGATCATGTTATTGAAAATCTGGTATGTGCTCTTATAATTAAAGATAAAATGTCTATAATGTCTCAAACCAGTCTGTAATAACTTGAAGAGATGAGTGTTGAAGACAGTAAGTTTTGAAAAAACTATCATTGTCTAATTTGAAAGCTCTGAAAAACCCAGGAATTTGTGGAAAATTGGACTGTTCTATAAAACAAAGATTGCAGAGTAGACCCAAATTAGTCTGGAGGTCCAATAGTTAACTGAATGGTACACTGTTTGTATGAAATAAAGAAGAGGAAATTGGAAAGTATATTAATAGTAACAGAACTGCAGAGAAAATCTGAATCACATAAAGATGTTAATGAGAAGTTGAAACACAAGCTGTTGATACAGTCTAGAGAACTTGAGGCATACACAAAGAAACAACAATATTAATAACAAAACCTGTTTGAAAATGACCAGTGGAATTTCTTCAGGCACTGGGACCATAGGGATAAAAATAATATAATGATAAATAAACAAGCTGTTAGTGATTTTTTAAAAGGTCTATAGGAAAAGAAGGCATCATGTGAAGCATTGCCAAAGGAAGTTGAAAACAAACTAGTGAACGGGAAGATGTTATTAATCAAAGTGATTATAATTTACAAAGCAGACTGAGAAAGTTATCTGTTTCATATACATGATCTAGAATTATTAATTGTTCAAATGTGTGAATTTTCAGAAAGATATGGGAATGACAGTCAGATAAAGGTTGGTTGATTTTTGTTTGTGGTTGTGGAGGGTTTTTTCCCAGGTTTTTTTTAAACAAACAATTATTAGATATTATTAGATGCAGTTACATTTTATAATTATGAAGGATTCTGTTGGAGGAAGAAATCAAGGCAATCGTAATAAAAGACAATTCTGAGACATTAAAAAACTCTAAAAACAAGAACAAAATGAAAAATTAAATTATTTACTTGCAAATACATTTGTACAATGTTCTACTGTCATAAAGTATTGGACAAAGTGATTTAAGAGAATTAGGCAAAAATAACTGGGAGGAATTGAATTCTATATAAAGAAGTAAAATGTCATGGACAAGTTTTTCTTTTCATATAAGATGGAGACAAATATGAAGAGATATCAAAAATATTTTAGCGGCTTAGAATGTTAGCAGAGTTTGTCAAAGATAAAGGTACAATTCACCAGACCAAATATAGTTACCTAACTTGTAGATTAACATTAGTCAGTCTGGGCTCCTTTAGTTAATATGGAAAAATATGCATTTTGAATGGAGCAACAAATTTCATTCTAAAGTAATATACATGTGGGTTCTGATTGATTCTCTGAAAATGTATTTTTTCCCATTGACTGTTTAGGGGTACCTGGGATGACTAGTTCATCTATAGAGATTTCTGAAGTTTAGCAGATAGTCTCCTATCCAGACTGATTAGATGTTGGAGTAAAACTAAATGAAAAATAGAGTGTTATTTAAAGTAAGCCATCATACAGAAAGGATGAAGTATTATATAGGGATTTAAAGATGAAAAAGTATATGTGGGATTTTTTTTTTTTAGAAAAAAATAATTTGGGAAAGTGACAAATTATAAATGGATTTCAAAAGGGAAAAAAAAGAAAAAGAAGCTGAACATTTTGTTAGTGAAAGATATATTGTACTAGATATACTAAAGAAAAGATAAGTGATAGAAAAGATATAAGCCTTGAATGAAGGGTATCTAGCCAGGTCCCAGAGAAGTTCAATTCTGAGGATGTACCAAATTTGTCCATGATAATTTTCTACTCATTATTCTGTATATTATATCATGACAAAGTTGGCAGCATTATTTAGTACGTGCTATACAAAAGATATAGACCACAAGTAGGAGGGAAACCACCATCACAGGCAAAGTTACAGAAACTGAGAGTATAAAGATAATCCGTATTTTTAAAATTATTCTAAGAAACATAAACTAGGAAGACTATCTGTGATACCTTCAAGAGAGAGGGAAGATGGATACTTCACTGCAGGTTCTTCCTGAGATTACGAGCTCATGGAAATTAAAGTAAAAGAAAATTCAGTAAATATGGTTAACAAAATGATTATAACAAAAATTGTAGAAAAGATAAGGTATGAAATAATAATAATAGAAAAGCTGATTATTGCAATGAAAAGAATCTTGCTGTGGAATAACAAGAAGATCATTATGAGGATTAGAATCTATGTGATTAAGACAGTAAGATAATAGAGCCTTTAAAAGGAAACACTGGTGAGTACTCAAAATAGTGAGGTTGAAAAATGTCAGGGTTACTAAAACGTTAATCTAAACTATATTTGCATTGGTGATTGCATCCCTTATCCCTCTCTCTCTTTTTCTAAGGGTTTGTGTGCTGTCAAGATGTCAGTGTAATAACAGTAATTCTATTAACAGTACTTATGATAAGAATAATGTTTTTTATTGTTTTTATAAGATAACATCAGATTTTTAGTAAGTGCTGGATTGCATAGACCAGTCATGTGTAACATTGCTGAAATACCAACAGGAGCTACATCAACCTGCAAAGTATTTCTTTCAAATTCTGTGTTCACATATGACAATATTTTTGAAGTTATTGAGGTAATTGATCAGCTTATCAGCTTTCTGCAATAAATGTATCTTATAGCTTCCATTATTGGGTCTCTTGTAATGAATGACCCTTGGTCTTTGAATAATTAATTTGACTAATTTTAAGCTGAAATAAAAGCAAGATCTGTCAGTCAATTGCACATATTCTCATAATTTATCTTGCTTACTGGCCTTTTGCTACACAGAACTGCCATGTAAAAACAGCATCAGCAGTAAACCCTTGGTACTTAAATGTCTACTATTCCCCATGAGTGCCTTCATAACTATAGTTTTCTTGGTAGCGAAGTGGTAATGACAGCTGTCATCACTGGACTTTCATGAAACATACCCTGAACTTTAGATGCTATATTTTACAATTACTGTTCTAAGCCTGTGGGGCCTTGTATTGAGATTTCACTTTTCAAGATAACTGCAAATTGTTAATCCTTCTTGAAATCTTCCAAGAAGATGTAAGAGCTTTTATTTTCATTTTTTTCTTTCTTTTTTATTGTGAAAACTCACAAACAAAGATGATAAGCTGCAGATGAAATGCACATATTGGCTGAGACAACTGTTTCATGAACAAGTTCTGAAAATAAGACATTTCACTGTAGAAGTCACACATTTAAAAATATCACATCTTTACTTGCCTATGCAAAAAAAAAAAAAAAAAGAAAACAACAGACAGTCCTTAAAAGACCCTCTTTGGGAATCACAGCCATATAATTACTTCTGTTATACTAAAGAAATTCATGAGCATTAAAGACATTTAAAAACAGCAAGTACCTTACTAAGATAAAAAGGATGACAGTAGAAAACTCATATTAAAATCTGCATCCTTGATCTGCTATCTGCCAAAAGATTCAAAGTTCACTTACAAACCTACCTTCTGAAAATGATGGTCCAGAATTTCTTTTTCTGCTATATTCATGCAATTAGCTTAAATGAATAAAAGAAAATCAGAATTACACACTCTCTTTAGACATGCTCTTGTCTCTCATGTCAACAGAAAAGCATGACATATTCCTCTTTTTGAGAAGTTCTGAAATAAACGGTGAATGCAGAAGTTCAGTATTTGGTAAAATCTGTGCTGAATAAGGGCAAAGATGTGTGTTGCTGCATTATATCCAGAATGTAACAAAAACAGAATTATACGTAGATGAACAAGCAATCTACTTCTGATATTGTTATTTTACATTAATATCAGTGTTTTGCAAGTGTTTAATCTGCCAAAAAAAGAGGAAACTTAAAGATCTGTACTTTTAAACTTGGTGGTGGTACGGACAGCTCTTGATGAACAGTCTATTGTACATGTCAAAGTTTCCTTAGTATAAAATTGTGGCTCTTTTCCTTTTTCTTTTTTTTTAAATTTTTAGTAGAATATAGCTTGTAATAAATACAATTTTTTTTTTTGCTAAAAGTATCCATTTTAAAGATATTTATTTTATAAATGAATGTATACAACAAAGATTTTTCCCCATATACATTTTGAAACAAGAGTTGTCTCTTGAAGTCAAAATCCATGAAGATCTTCATTAGACTGACATTCTATTTCAGAATTTCCAGATAATTTGACAGTTGCTTAAGAACCAGTTTCACAAGCTGTCCTTACTCTTGATTACCCTCCCATTCTATGGGACTTCTATAAAGCAGGTAAGAAAATGTTTAATCATATTTCAAAAGAAAGAGCTCACAAATGATAGTAAAAAACTTCAAGAAAAATAAGCAAAAATTTGGGGTTTGGCTGTTTGTGTTAGTAAAATCAAGAAGCGTATTGCACCTACAATAGTTCACAGCTTTTCAAGCTTTTAACAATTTCTTTCAAGATACATAGTGTATGTTTTATCATGCAACTAACAGACTTTTTCTTGGGTGTTTTCTGGGGATCTTTTTAGATTAACACATATTCAAAGACAACTGCTTCTGTTTTGGCTTGCTGACCTTAAAACATCCCTGAGCAAAATCTCAGAAAAAGGCCCCGGTTTCAGGGGGGGAAAAAAAAAGAAAAAAAAATCCTTTAAATGTAGTGGATTATTCTTAGAATAAAGACTTGACTTTCTCTCTTCTTTGTATTAATACGGAAGGAATAACATCTAATAAATGTTATAGATAAATATGAGATACTATTGTTTCATAATTATTTTGTTCTGTGTGCCAGTGATTCTGAGAATCAACTGTTAAAGAAAATTTCCTTTTCAAAGCTAATGAATATTATTGATTGTAAGCAATTGACTTATTATATGCCAAATTTAGGGGAAATATAGGCAACACAGAGACTGTTACCTCATTACAAAACAAGAAAAGGAGGATATCCTTCAGACTGACTGTAGACTTGAACATTTACTGAGGTGAAACAAAATTTGTTTTCCAGGACAAGACATAAGAACATCTGATTAACAAAAACTGCTTGACATTAATCCTATTTTGACTTGAGGTGAGATTCAGGCTACCACGATATTATCTGAAATGGGAATTAGGTGGAATTTAGACATCCTAAGTGCGAAAATGTAGTTTCCATCACCTTCAGTACCAGTCATTTCTGATTCACACATGAATTACCATATTTATTTCATTTATACTGTCAAACTAAATAAGGCCAGGACTCTGTCCCTAAGACCAGGTAGTACTGACTGATTTTTGTTTATACTGAAGTGGATTGCTTTCCTCTATAAAAGTTCTGTGTTGGAGAGAGATGTCTATAATAATGCATAACAGTGGTATCTTTTAATGGTTTTTAACTTAGAATCTCAACAGTAAATTTTCTTGTAAACTTTTTGGGGTAATGTACACTTGCACATCAGGCAACAGAGATTTAAGAGAATGATGTTGTACAAAAGAAGAACAGTATAAGCTAAAGTAGTAATTAAGGAAACTATAGTGAGAAATAAGCTTGAGTTCTTGAGGGTTAAAAAAACCAAGCACAGTTTCACTATTTGTTCTATAGTCTTTAAAGCAAGTCCTTTAGCCTCTAGAAATTTACCTAGTAAGACTATGGCAACAATACTGATCTTTTTTTTTTTAATAGTCAGAAGCAGAAGCATAGCTTTTTTGAATTTTTGAATTTGAACTGAAATGCTATTCAGGTGTGTTAAGCAAGCTTAAAATATACATGTCCTGCATGGATGCAGGTACAAAAATGCAGGTGAAATAACGGAGAAAAAACAGGTACTGCTCTTCTTTTTTTCTAAATTTCCTGACATTGAAATAAGGCCTGAGAATTTTGGGTCTTCTCAGTGGGTTGCAAGTACAGAAGCTTGCAGTCAGCTAGGAAATCCTGAGGTCCAATTGGAAGGTTCTTCTCAGCATTGCAATGACTACAACACAGTGTTTCTGGATGCTGAATGTAAGTGTCAAGTATATCTCCATTAGAAAAACAAAAAACCTCTCCAGACTTCATCAAGGAACACTTCAATGTCTTCCAGATTGAGCATATAAAAATGGAGTCAACACAATTACTAGACATTTTTTAAAATGTACCTAATATACATAGTCAAGAAGCATATCCTTGTTATGCTGACATGTTATTCGGCTCTCATAACTTGTTAATCGAGTATAGCTTTTCTGTCTCACTACCTGACTTGTCCAGTAAAAAAGGGAGTTGCCACTTTTCTATTCAAGATAATTAATGGTCATCTGAATTTTTTATTCAGACTGATGAGCCTGCAGAGACTCATTCCAAAAATGGTGCAGCTGTTAAGAGAATGTTATAAATTGGAATCATTTGGATGAGCCTGATTTGAAAACATCTATGGAATACACAATACTATTCCCTGCAGAATTTTGCATACCAAATGTTACACAGGTAAAATTTTACATTCACTCCCCACTAACAGATTTAATACATGGTAATTAATTATCTACCTGTGAAATATTACATCTGAATATTTACTTCAAAGTTTGGAAACTAAAATAGCCTTGATTTTCTTTGTAGAAAGAGTACATAACATATTTTCTTTCTCTTTACTCTGCAGTTTGCTACACAGAATGCTGTCAATGACAAAACAAACAAAATAACATTTTAGAGCAAAAACATATTTAAAATTTGTTTTACCAGACATATTTGACAGCTTTACTACAACAGCAGTGGTTAACATATCAGTGTAGCAATGATATCCCATAGGGAAATCCAGAAGATTCAAGGACACACAGTTTGTCTGTATAATTAACAGAATATTTATAAGTGCATAAAATATTTCAGAATTTTTCAGAATGTATATTGACTCGTAACTTTTAATGAAATTTTTAAAATACACATAAAAAATTAAGAGCAAAAACACAAGCTGATATAATTACGTACTATCTTTGTGTAGTCAAAATTTTATGTACATAACAGAGGCAACGTTCAAAGCAATTCTATTACATTTATCTTGACAATATTAGAATTTCTGGGTTTGGCCCCTGTTTTGATATTTCTGGTACTGTAGAAGGAAGTTGAAGAAAGAACTCCAGGCTTCTTGATGATCAAAGAAAGATGCTATGCAGAACAATACATATATTGCAATTAGTAAATTGATTCAGATATGCAGGATGGTCTACAGTTTTGTTAAAATTTTACTTCAGCAATTTAAGAGTTTTTAATACAAACTGCAATGTTTGATAGAAAAAATGTCATCCTCTTTCCCACTTTTATCTATCTCTCCTCTCCTTTCCAATTTAAGTGAGAACTGTGTTTAACTAATTAGTTTATGCCTTTTGTTCTCATTGAACTCCTGTGTTTAGAAAGTGTAAAAATTTTAATGTATAATTAACAATCAGGGGTTTCTTGCAACAAACTCAGCACCTCTTTTTGTTCTCATCTTGTAGATTTTTGGCAATATTGATCAAGACAATAAAATTGTATGTAATGAATATTTTAAGTATTTGACAATTATGACAATATGAAGCAGAGAGAAAAGAGTGGTGGACTGTAAAAGGAGATCAGTTGAATGGCTTTCATCTGCTATACCATATTTAGAAAATTATTAAACTTGAGGTGAAAAAATACTAAGCTTGCTTCCTTTAGAAATCAAGCTTTGCCTTATTAAACAGATGCTTGAGTAAAGAGAATTATCTTAGTCATTTCACAAATCACTGGGGTATTCAGACTATGCTGCCAAATCTTCAGCCATGGGGCCCTTCAGGCAAATCAAACCCTACCTAATACGGGTGAATCTTGTTACTTCCACTCCATTGCTTTATTATATCAGAGTATGAAAAAATCTGTGTCCCTTGGGAACAAGAACGTCACCTTCATTACGCTATCAGTAAGCACGTTATAATTTTCCCATTTTGTTTCATTTGATGACAATGTATTTCAACAGTTTCAGCATATTAGATTATTATTTTTTGTTTCTATTGTGGACTTGATATATGATCTGTATGATTCAAGCGTACAAATGAAGTGAAAAATACAATATACCACCTGCTTACGAAGTCCATATCTATATGCACGTTCTCCCCTCAGAGTAGCTAATACTTGCACATTCAGTAGGCACATCACTAGCAGAAGGTGACACACACAGCAACTGAGGTTACCAAAAAAGCAATGATGTGTCTTGCATCTAGGATTCATTATTTTCCCAAAAGTAATATATTGTGGTTCAATATCTGTTGGGGTTGTGGACCAAATAAAAGGATTTTTTTAAAGAGAAAAATCTTTTTCCACATCCTCCCCCGCAAAAATATGCAGCCATTTTGCGAAGTTATATTATACATGTGTAAAAGCTTCAGTGGGCAATTGATAATGTGTATATTTTAAAATATTTTCCCACTTTATGACGAAAAAAGAGATATTTACTTAATTTCTTAATTCGAAAGATTCCTCTTTGAAAGTTTAAGTTCATCTGAAAAGAAAGCTCTCAAGTCACCTACAAGATTTTCTTTTTGACAGTGAAGGACTATTAGAAAACCGTTTTATAATTTCAGTGGCAGGAATTGATGTTATATGCTGCTAATTTGGAAATACTACAGAAAGCCAGTAATTGCTTCATTTTAGTAATTTCATTCTTTTAAGGTATGTTCTAGATAGTAACAAGTTAATAGCGATTGTTTCTTTCCTGCTGCAAAATGGAGAAAACCGACTTCATATATGCTAAAGGATTTCTGAAATTCCTGTGCTTGCAGTTAATAGAGAAGCAAATGACCCTGATATCAGTGTTTTTACATTTGTATTCCAGAAATTATTTTCAGTTAATGCAATAAAATAGATCTGGGGGGGTTTAAATTACCAATTCATGTTTATAAACATTGCTATAAAGATATTCACCATCCATTCCCACTGAAAAAATAAAATACATTACTGAAAGAAAGAGGGAAATAAAGGTCTGGAATACTAATTCTCCTTTCCTTCAAGATCAGCATTTCAGTTCAGATTACTGCCCCAGCAAACTCAGTCTCTGCTCCCTCTCAGATAATTGTTTTCTGTTCTTAAATATTAAAAAAATCTTGCACACCTTTTATGTAAACACACAGTACATTTTTGTGTAAGTTCATCCTTTAACACTGCACTTAGTAAAAATTACCCATCATTCTCCTCACCTGAGGATAAGTCTCTTGAACTGTGATTCGATAAGAGCATTGCAAGAATAAAACACATATCAATATTACATACAGCTCAGTTCATGTTGGCAAAGAACCGCCTTAATCCTATAACATGTTATAGACTTGTGTTAGAATATCAAAAGTGAAAACAATTGTATCATAGTTTTGTACGACAGCCTATAACATGAGCCAAAATTACATGCTTAGTTTAAGCTAGTGCTAGGAGTGCCCCACATCTCTGAGCATTTCAAGAAAATTATCCTGTCACAAAATGCTGGAGTGTACCAGCCCAGGCAATTTAGGACAGAATGAATTCCCACTTGGAAGTGGATCTTCTGTTATTGTAGAAACATATCACATGTCTAGATGTTAATTTTTACCTATCCAGCTTTACGGCACATTGCATGTTGGAGAGGATTAATTTCACTGGGCCTACTCCTTTACAGTTATCTGTATTAATGAGTTTTTGGCAAGTCTTTAGATGGTAATTAGTAAGAGTAAAGCTTCTCCTAGGAGGGCATGATTGCTTGTAGAGTTGGTCATTTTCTATAGATTTTTGACGTAACACAAATAATCAGTTAAGATTAGATGTCTAATATTTATGTAATTAAGCTTAAGAATCACACCCCAGTTCCTATATTTTTGGTACAAAAAATTACATGAGATAAATCGGAACCCTATAGAAATAAGAATCATTCAATTCTGGTGTCATTTTTTACAGATGGCACTGAGTTAGTTGTCCCAGATTTTCAGATTTGCCATGGCTTATTGTGTTACTGTGAAGATAGCAAATAGGAGATCTTAACACTGAAGCATTTCTCTTCTGAAAGTTTTCTCAACAATGTCATAATAGATCTTTCTTTCTTCTAACTTAATCTTTCCATTTTCTAACATATTTACCACATCTGAATTGCTAGCCCTGAACTTTCAAATGTAGAACTTCTCACTGTAATATCAAAAAAGTAACAGCACTTCAAATAAGAAAAAATATTTTGATACTTGCAATTAAACTAGAGGTGGATATCTTTTTTCAATTGTAATGATTCTTTTTACTTTCTGATTTGCTTTAAGCTTTCCAAGAACATGCATTTCTTACAATTTGTATTAGTATGATTCTTTCTTTTTTTTGTATCCTTGATTTGTTTTTTGCATTTTTTCTTTATTCTGGGTCAGCTGTCATAGAGCAAAAAATAATCCCTACCGTATAACCAGTTAGGATTGAATTTATAGCAGAGCCTGAATGAAAATATACATCTCTCATCTACCATCTTTCATTCGTTTCACAAAAAGACAGTTTCCAAATAAAAAGCATCAACTGAAATAGGATTTAGGTGATACATGTGGACCAGGAGTGGAATTTTTTCTCTATGAAAATTTTGTTGGATTATGGATTCTTTGCTGGCTGTTAAAAATGTGTTAGAAAATAATGTGTTATTTTATGAATAGATTTTCCAGGAAAAAAAAGCTTGAAAGCTGTAACACCCCATAAAAAAATAAACCAACAAAACAAAATAAAACAAAACAAAACCCCCTCAAACCCTAGGAAAATAGAAAGTCTATATAAATGGAAATGCTTATATAAACATGGTATTTCCATGTGATTTTTATGTCAGATGAATAAATAGCTAGTTTTTGTTCTACTGATTGAAAGGTTAGAAATTTATTTTCATCCTGTCACTTTAAGACTACTGCGAAAATGACACGAAATATTGTCTAAGCATCACAAGACAGCAAAGCGAAACCATAAACTCCTTTATGGTACTTGTGAGTGCCTTGCTTTCATCTGATCTGAAGGATGATGTCCTTGTAAAGTGTTTGCTGCTATTCGCTTTGGAGGAGTAAAAGACAGAACAGCCAAGTATGATTGAGGACTGTCAAACAGTGGAATAAAGGGATTTGCTTCAGGTAAACCTAAAGCAACCCAAGTAAACATCAATTTAGCTAGCAGAGGAATTGGAGCTTGAGAGGAAGGGTAAGAGAAGAATAACCTTTTTCTATGGCTTGTTTGCTATAAGTATAGCTTGATCTCTAGTGGCTTGCCAAGTAGGTCAACAAAAATATTTGCAGTAATTGGCAGTGAGCTTCTGGAATTCACTGGTAGAAAATATGGTACAACTCTTGAAGAGTACTTGCTCCTAAGGGAAACTAATTTCGCAGAATGAATTAGAATAATTTTGCACTACTTGGTGAGCCAGTTGGTTAAATTGGTGGTTTCACTGTGGCTTTGCTGCTTACTGAGTACTTCCATACATTTCACTGAGAAGTCAAAGAGTATAAATTAAATTTGCATATTGTAATAAGCTGCTACAGAGGGCATAAAATGGGCACATTTTTTGCATTATATGCAGAAACTAGAAACTGTTATGCTGGTACTGTATGTTTCCTCTTGGTAGAGGGGAGTTGCCAGTATCCTTCACAAAGGTATAGTCAGAGACGAGAGAGAGCAGAGCTCATCCCGGCTAACCTGCCTCTTCGTAGTTGTAAAAGGAGGGGGGAAACATTTTGAGCCCTGCAGGGTTCTAGTGTGACTGTTGCCGTATAAACTAGGTCAAGGAAAAACAGGCTGGAGAAATCTAAGGAGATGGAGGACAAGTGATAAACGTTTCACTATGACTACAGTCAGATGCCTAGAAATTTCCATTATAAAGAAATCTGACCTTACTCAAGCCTTTGCATACCAGCTTTACCACAGTTCCACTGCCGTCCCCGATTGTGCTCTTCACTCCTCTGTGTTTGAATCAGGATTGATTCCGATAAACTTTTGAGGAAAACAGGCACAGATTAAGATGCCACTGCTTAAAATTTAGTGTCTTAATTCATTCTTAGGTCTTGGTCACTTGACCTTCCACCCCAAATAAGTACTAGTGCATTAAAAAAACTCCAAAAAACTGTGTGACAACTACTGGGGAATGTTTACTCCAGCAAGCATTCTCAAGGGGTGGAATAAGAGAGCTCGTCCACTCTTCAGTCATTTAGAGTCTTCCAATGCTGTACCAGTAGGTTTTGCACTCTCAGAGCTCCCACATGGCCTTCTAGACATGCTACAGGACTTCCAACACTTGAAATCAGATTTCTTTTATGAGAAAAGTAGTCTGGTTAGTTGTAGATTGGCATAAGCTGCTTCAACATGGTACCACTCATATCTGGTATCACCCACAGGTTTGCTGTGCATGTTGTCATCTGGGTCGTTCATGGAGGCATTGAACACTATGAGACCAGGCCTTGAATTTGGGGTATTCTGCTTGTTACCAGTTACCAAATGGATGTCAAACCACTGATTGTTACTACTTGAATCTGACAGTTCAGAGAATTTTCACCCCATCTGACAGCACATTGATCCAACTCCTAAATCCTTGGTTTTCAAGAGAGAACTCTGTGGTAAAGATTGTAAAAATATTGCTGAGGTTAAGGTATATTGCATCCACTGCCCTAAGATTATCCGCATGGTCTGATAGTTCATTCTAAAAGGCAATCAGGCGTGATGTCACCTCAGTGATATGCACTGCCTGTTCCTGGCTATCTTGTCTTTCACATGCCTGGAGAGGAATCTGGTAGTTTATATTCTCTGTTCCAAGATCCTTGCTCCTCATTTTTCTCTCTAGACTCTCAACAGTGGTGTCACCTACAAACAGCAAGTGCAGGGCTGCAGGCCTGTGACAGAGAGCTTGCAATGCTAATTTGCAGTGAGTTTCAGCATTAAACTTACATAGATTTCTACTGCAAATCCATTCACTGAGATTTCAGAAAACTTTAGAATTTGATCAATTTAAGAGACTTCTTTTGGCAGTTTGCAGAATGTGGCATTTTCCATAGCAGTAACATAGAGTCAGTGTCGTTGTCAAATCCTACATAACACTGTACAAACATAAAGAGTGACACTTTTCCAGGGGAATAACTGCTTGATTCCTATAGTTTAAATCAAATCATGATCAAAGTCGTTCACTGATTTATTAACAAGATGATATTGACTAATATCCATCAACGTACATGCTGGTCAGCAATCACTCCTGAGGACGCATACCTCCCTCCCACATGTTGCACACTGTGGTGTCACCCCACTCACTGCAGAGCAGTGGCTCACAGCACCTTGCAGGGGTCTGCTCCATCCCACGTGGACAGGGACCGTGGTGTTGCAGGGAGACTTCTGGCAATGTGAAACCAGCACTGGCAATTCTGGTTTTTTAATCAGTCCTAGGCCATAATATTTTTGTTTAAGTCTTTACCTGTATTATCTCATGCACCTCAGGTATTAATCATTTTTTGGATTTGTACCTATTTCATTTTTTTTAATTTTTTTTAATTAGCTAACCCACAGACAAGTTTGCTAACCACAGCTTTCTGCAGACATAAACTGGATGAGGCTGCATATAATTGACTTGACTGAAACTTGACTGATGCTATAATGAATATGTCATGGTTTTGTTCTAACTGGTAGTTGTCATTCTGGAAATACTAGACTGCAGTGTCAAGTTACATATAGGAAAATTTTCTTTTTATTCAAATTCTTGTAGCTCTGGGCACCATGAGATTTTACTTGTTTGATATTCCCTTTGCGTAATCTACACAAATTAAAATTCTGTTCAGTGTAAAAATAAATCACAGGACACCACTGGGAGGTAATTCATGTGCTGCTGATATTTCAATTTTTTACCACTAATACCTAAGAAATTAATTATATCCATAAAGCCAAAACATTCACACATTTGTTGTTAAAGGCTACAATTTCAATTACAAAACTTAGATTTCTTCACTTCTGCCGTCTGTGCTGTGCTTATGATGTAATTTTGTAGTGTGATTTAAATTGTTGATTATATAGACAACCTAACAGGTAGTCTGTTCTGCATCTAGAAGAGGAGGAAATAATTTTAATTGATAAGGGGAAAGATTTGAAGGAAAGAATCAAAGTGGTTGCTTGTGCTGATGAATTGATGGCTAAGAGTCTAATTGGACAAACAAACACATTAAAACGTTCAAGGTAGTTATGAATACAAATTCCTATCTTTATATTGTGCATAAATATTAAAGCTTTAATGTTTGTGTCTGTATGCATATATGCAAAACACGTTTTAGTGTGGTTTTTGTTATGTGTGTGTATCTTTAAGAAAGCATGGCATGTATCTATGAAAGAAAGGCAGAAAGAAAGAATATAATGGCAAAGTTATTTCCCACAACCTTCCTTAAGTCAGTAAAAAGATCATACTGAATTCAGCAGAACTAAGACTTTTACCTACAAATAAACCCAGAACAAAAAACGTGGCTTGATTTGAGTAAGATAGTGTTTATTGAACAAATAATTTAATGAACAAAATTACCTGTTATTTGCACTGTTCCATATATGTTAGTCAGATGACAAATTCAAAGATAAAAAATACAAATATCACTTGACAAGACTTAACTGTGATTTCCTAAATAAAAAAATTACATCAAATAACTGCAGGTAAGATTCAATCTACCTAAATTACCTATATTGTAGCTTAGCTACCTAAAATCCAGGTAGCAATACTACAAGACTGTCTATCCTAGTAGTAGTTCTAAACCCATTCACTTCATTCCCTGTAGACTGAAAATTCTCTGCCCAGAAGTCTTTTAGACATGTGCAGATGCCTACACAGAGACAACTAGCTGTCACTTAGATTTACTTCCAGAACTTTCTGTCCAACCTGGTACTGGTGTTTCAGAGGACATGGGGTTCCCTTGGTCCTGTGTCATGTCTGCCAGTCACATACAGATATCCCAGGTGTGTTGCAGCAACTAAGGGAGCAGCAGTTAATCAGAGCTGTCTTGTCTCCACTGACTATATAAAGATTTTAGGAAATTGTGTCATGTTAACTGTATTTTTCCCCCAAAGCTCAGCATCTATACAAATCTTGGTGAAATGATATCTGAGGTGATGATCCAGAAAGTTACATCCAGCAGTTTCTTCCACAGAAATTTTTTTCCCTTAGACCCCTAAAGAATTTTCTTACTTGTAACATCAGATTTCCTTGCATTAATAACACAAAAATAAATTGTATTTTGTATGAATTTTCATAGAATTTATTTAAGGACTAATGTAGAAACAAACAAAGTATAAAACATCAAGAACTCTTTCACTTAATTAAAATGACAACAGTTTTATCCAATATGAAACAAAAGAGATATTCTTGCGTGACTAAGCTCAAACCCATTAGGAAAGATTATACTGGTCTTTATATATCCTGAAAATATTTTATTTTAATAGGAACTTGAGAGTTAAAAGAGGAGCTAGATGTCTAAATGTACTCTCAATTAGTTTTCAATAAATGAATGGAGAAATGGAGGAACAAGGATTACTAAGTTTTAGGATTTTAGAACGGCTAATTTGAATCTGAGCTATTGAAGCAAAGTCTGAAAGACAAATCCTCAGTGTCTGTTCTCATCGTCCTGTCCATCAAGGGGAGGAATGACAATTTGCACCAGCTGCTGAAATGCCCTCTGAGTGTAGCTGGGGCACAGGAAAAAAAGACACTGTAAAAACAGACTGCTGCCGCAGCACTGCAATGCAGAACATTTTAGAGAAAATCAATCATAAGCCAACTTGATAGATGGCTTGGATTTGAAAGAGAGGCAGAGCTACACCACATGCCCCACTTTTGCTGACTTAGTCACAATATATATACTGAATATCTGTATGATTTTATTAATTTTTAAGAGCCAGACAATATTGTTAAAACAGCCATAAAAAGACATGCTTTGTAAGTTTCATCAGACTGTAAGTGGTCACAGAATAGTTATGACTCAGAGACCAAGGCTTTAAAACTGAAAATGGGTTTCACATACAAATAAGCACTGTATCCATGTAGATTTAGTTTAAGTTTGAGAAAAAGCAATCAAATGACAAAACAGGTCACACAATAGGGAAAAAGTAGGACTAGCAAATATTATTTCCCTGATCATTTTATGAACTAAAATTAAGTTGGTTTCTTTTCACAACTCAGAGCAGAAAAAACAAACAAAAATCTGCAACTTAATGTAAAAAAAATGCTCATTTTTTGTTAATGTTTCTTTTATATTGACCTTTTTAAAATGTTTCTTATGCTATGGATGGGTTTTCTGCATTAGATAAAAAATCCATGAAAGTGTATTCTACACCTATGAAAAGTCAAAATTAAAAAAAAAATCATAAATCAATATAAATAAACATTTTTAAAAACTGAGCAAGTCAGAGGATGGAAGGACAGCAGGCAGATAAGAATGAAAGAGCTAGGGAAAGGAAGAGAGAGAGGGAGAGAAGAAGGAAGGAAGGAATGAAGGAAGGAAGGAATGAAGGAAGGAAGGGAGGGAGGGAGGAAGGAAGGATTACAAGTAATTATCAATATAATTACACAATCAAACACAAAATGTCTCTTTTAAAGTGGTAGCATCTATTGACGAAAAATTTTTTTTGGTAATATTTGACCAGCTGCAGATGTAATTAAGTGTATCAAATAAATATAATTATATAGTCATGTGTATGATTATCCATATAATTTATGTGATGAGGATAAACACAACTTAGATGGGATTCATCTTACCTACCTTTAGACTCTATACTGTAGATACCTACATCTGATTTTAGAAACTATCATTTTACAAGCTGCAGAGAAAGCATGATTCATTTGATCTGTCAGATGAGTGTACTAGATGACTGCCCCTTAACAGTGCCTGTTCTGTCCATCGCCTGAGAAAGGAGACTGGGGGTACTAGATAAAGTTACACTGAAGCTATGTGTGTAGATATAAATAAATCCTCTTTTCCATAGTCCTGTTTCTTCTTTCTCTTCTCATTATAAAAAGAGAAATCAAATCCTTAATATCACCTTCTGGTCTGCAAAACTTTTGTTACTCATTAATTAGCTTTCACTTATAAGTGTATCTCATAAATAGAGAAAAATAAGCACATATGTAGGTAGTGTAGCAATTATGCTAAAAGTGCTAAATAATTAACCTTAAGTTAGAGTGAGGCTTTCCTAAAAGTTAATGAGGTGGTTGTTAGATTAATTAGGGCTCAAGCATGAACTTGTAGCTTAGATTATATAAAAATACTACATGACAAATGGCATACCACATGCTCTTTTAACACACTATTAAATAGCAATTGTCCCTGGTAAAACAAATATATACAAAGGCTCTCAGGACAACTTAATGTAATATATCTTTTTCTTACTTATAATAGTTACCTGTCAGCATGTAAGTATGTTTGGAGAGCTACTTCAAATACTACAC